>OY757026.1:56765050-56793780 GCA_963580285.1 Lucinisca nassula | reverse complement strand
CAGTCACATTGTCCTGACACTGGATCGCCAGTCCTAGCTCTACCCCGTAAATCTGAGTGCCAGCGAGGAGCAGCTAGTGACCATTTTGTAACGACTTTGGTATGTCGCGGCCCGGGATCGAACCCGAGACCTCCGTTCCCCGGAGCGGACACTCTACCAACTGAGCTATCGGGGCCGTAAAAGAGACAACGGTGAGGACTCGACAGCAAGAAACCACTGAAATGTTCGAGCAAAAAGAAAACCAACAGTTAGACTCCGATGGGCCCGACCAGAGACAGAGCATCAGGTCTGAAAATAGTGTGATTTTATGTCGCCTGCTTCATACTTGTAATTTGGCATGCATGCAGACGGTGTAGATCCAGATCAGACTGCTCCTCGAGTAGCAATCTACAATGGGTTTTAAAATGTTTTGCGACAAACCAGCTGACAACAAAGCCAATGATAACTCTTGTGATTGGCATCTTAAGGTTGAAGTAAACTTATCAGCCAAACTGTTCATTGCTCTACTCCAGGACAAACAATAATTGCCATTAATGAATAATATCGAAACTGATCAAAATCATGTTTTATCATCATTTGATTGTAAAATATGATAATTTATACGTAATTAATGCATTTAAGAGTAAAAAAATCAGATTCCAGTTAACCAAGTTAACCAGTTAATTGGAGTCTGAAAAAAACACACACTCTAAATGCATTATTTACGTATAAAACATCATATTTTACAATCAAATGATGAAAAAAAAAACAACAAAAAAAACAAACACGATTTTGATCAGTTTCGATCTTATTCATTAACCCATTCCCACTTGGGGACTGAATTTTGTTGATTTCTCAAAAAGTTGCTAGAAACAGCAGCTTCATATAACCTATTATTTCATAATGAATGGTCTGTTTTACATCAAACTCGGCAAGGATGTTCACTGGGCAGTAGCCTTTCAAATGGAACCTTTTAGGCTAAATCATTTTGCTATGGTAACGAGGGGGAATCTCAAAGTTGTCAAAAAGTGTGATTTCACATGTACTTTTGACCGAATCTTAATCTTCACAGCTACTGTCAAGGCAACAATTAAGGGGTTTGGCACTGGCCATTTTCGCTGTCTGCAGCATGTTTTGTCAGCGTTTATTTCATTTCGAGGCAGTTTTGACCCCAGACACCCTCAGACTTCATTTCATCGGTCGGCTGGGCCTACCCCCATTTTTGTCTCGGCAGTGACGAGGGGGGGGGGGGGGGGGCTATTCATCTATTCATTAACCCATTCCCACTTGGGGACTTTGTGAATTTTGCTGATTTTCACAGTGTTGCCCAGAACACAACTTCATATAACCATCATTGGTGCTATGGTAAACGAGGGGCATCTCAAAGTTGTCAAAAAGTGTGATTTCACGGTATACGAACAAAAATCCCACCCCCCTCCCCCCCCCCGGACAAAATCCCTCCCGCTCATTTTTGTATACGGGGTAGGTGGACAAAATCCCTCCCATGTTTTTTGCAAGGTGGACATAATCCCTCCCACTCTTTTTACAAGGTGGACAAAATCCCTCCCATGTTTTTTGCAAGTTGGACATAATCCCTCCCACTCTTCTTTTTACAAGATGAACACAATCCCTTCTGTAAATTTTGCAACTAGGACAAAACCCTCCCGGTTGACATCAGTTGGCTTCTATTTTAGCATCTTTCTCAAGACTCAAATTGCACCAATAATTGCTTGGAGGATCCTCTTTCTTGCATTGAACATTTCCTACAATAGCAAGTTCTTCAAGTGAAAAATCCTGTAAGACTGCACAGCCACAATTCAGGGGCATTTACCCTTCGTACACAGCAAAGGTCAATTTTTCTGGATGGGCAGTCAGATCTGAGTTTTTTACCAGGCACACATGATAAAGTAGGAAATATTGTGCAAAGGCTCAATTTTTACAATTACAATAGAAAGACCAAGTCTTTGTCAACATTTTAATCAGGCATACAAACAAACATTATTTATTAAATAATTGTTTGTGTGTCTAACAGCAATGATAACCATTTAACCATTTAAGTATAGAATGAATATTAAGATAATTGACTGTGACCAGTAAATATGCAATTAGAAAAAAAGATTGACAGAAAAACAACACAATGTCGCACGGATGTATTTTTTGTAATGTTATCATCGACGAAAGATCCCTGCACCTCTTCATAAGGCAAATGATTGGTAGGAGCTACAAGGATGGGAACGCGGTTGTGGAAGCCCTTCAGAACCGCGGTTCTGGCGGGTACCCACAACCTGTGTTCATTGAAGATTTATTGGCGATTAAAAGTGTAATTTTTGTGGGCCTTAAAGGTATTTACATTAGAATACGTTTCAACGAACTGTATTGCTATCCTGCATATCATTGTATGTTTGTTTATCTGTATATATGCTCATGGGCCATATGGCTTATTGCATTAATAAATTATCATTAATAGCACTCAATTAGACAATTGCTTTTTAGCACATTTAAAATACAAACATATTCAACATGAATGGATAAGGCACTAATTAGAAAGTGAATAAATAAGAAAATAAGCACAAATTAACTAGAAAGCATAATAAATAAAAGTCATCAGTAATATGTACAAGAGTTAGCTATTTTACTATCGTCTTTGGGGTTTTCATGTTTTGGTAAAAGCGCACATTTTGTCATATTTTCTTAACACATATACATATACAGGCCACTGACAAAACCAATAATTTGTCTTTGAGTCCAGCCAAAACTCAGATTAGCATGGACACCTTCCCAGTCTGATTAGGGTGTTCACTTTCTTCATGTGGATTGTGAAGACTCATATCAGACTAGGCAGATGCCAAGGCTGATCAGAGTCTTCACTCCAGTTTTCGCTGAACACAAAATAGAAGTGGAGGCAATGATCAGGAATCGATACAGATTACCCACAGCTCCAATCAGGGACTCAGGAATCGATACAAAGCCCAAATCATTGGTTTTATCATGCAACATCCAATTCAGAAAGCCCCCTTTTTATATCTGTGAGTCCAAGAGTTAGCTATTTTTTATTTCAAGTTTTTGGTAAAAGCACATATTTTGTCATAATTTCTTAACACATATACATATACAGGCCACTGTATGACAAAACCAATGATTTGTCTTTTGAGTCCAGCCAAAACTCAGATTAGCATGTCTGATAAGGGTCTTCACTTTTTTTCATGTGGACTGTGAAGACTCATATTCTGACTAGGCAGATGCCGTGGTTGTCATACATGGGAGGGATTTTGTCCACCTATACAAAAATGAGCGGGAGGGATTTTGTCCGGGGAGGGGGATTTGTCCAAGTTGGAAAATTTTTAGAAGGGATTTTGTCCACCTTGCAAAAATGTGCGGGAGGGATTATGTCCACGTTGCAAAAAACATGGGAGGGATTTTGTCCACCTATACACAAATGAGCGGGAGGGATTTTGTCCGCGGTGGATTTTGTCCTACACTCTTAATTCACATGTATTTTTGACCGAACTGCTTTCAAGGCAACAATTAAGCGGTTTGGCACTGGCCATTTTCACTGTCTGCAGCATGTTTTGTCAGCGTCAATTTCGGGGCATTTTTGTCCCCAGACACCCTCAGATTTCATTTTAGCGGCCGACTGGGCCATACCTCCAGTTTTTTCGGCGGTAAGGGGGGCTCCCCCCCCCCCCGTTCAACCCCCGACCACAGGTATATTTTTAGTGGGGAGCCGCGCGAAAAAGCAGGGCATTTTATAGGACAAATAATCCTAACGCAAACATAGCTGTCTAGGGCTGGACACGTACAAAGAAGTATCTGAGTGGGAAAGGGTTGAACAAACAGTTCTTTTTATAAATTCTTTAGTTAAGTTAATAAAAATACTTTTTGCATGTCTTATAAACACATAATCTATAACTGTTTGCTATTTGATCTATATACAATCACGTAATCTGAAATTTAATTTATTTAAATATATTATTTTAATTTAGGTTTGAAAATTGAAGAAAATGTTTCTGAGTTTTGACTGAGATCAATTTCATTGATATTATCAGATGGCTTAGTAATTTCTGATGTGTGTGTGAATTCGGGTTTAACGTCGCTTTCAACAATTTTTCAGTCATATCACGACGGTGTCTGGTTGCGACAGGGAGCTCAATGCTCACGTTTATAGTGCTGCCTCACTGAAGTATCATGTCCCAGACACATTACATGATACCACACCCAGTCACATTATCCTGACACTGGATCGACCAGTCCTAGCCCTACCCCGTAAATCTGAGTGCCAAGCGAGGAGCAGCTAGTACCATTTTTAACGACTTTGGTATGTCGCGGCCCGGGATCGAACCCGAGACCTCCCGTTCCCCGGAGCGGACACTCTACCAACTGAGCTATCGGGGCCGGTAGTAGTAGTAATTTCTGATGATTGTAAAACTACAGATATATTGATTGTTAAAAAGTTCAAAGAATTTGACATATTTATTTCAATGGAAGTCATCATTTGGAGACGTTTATATATTTAAAATATTTCAGACTCTCAGAAACTAATAAAGACAATTTGATCCAGTTTTTAGATTTCACTTACCTGAAGCAATGTGGGGAGCAATGTGCTTTTAGTTCTTAATGATTTCACTATCATTTGAGGCTGACGCACCACTACCCCGCACATCCCGGACATAAAATATATCTCAACACATATTTTACCTCGCAGAAAGTTTTATCTCATGATTCAGTGTGTATGATTTGTCATTTACATAGGTCATACAATGCAATATTCATGATGACAGGCCGAGTTGACTCATGGCCGAATTGACTCGGGGGACGACTTGATCCGCTGCCGAAACCGTCAAAAATACGAAAAAGAATATGGCCGACAAAAGTGGATCGACAACACACGAAATAACTTACTATTTAAATGTTGAAAATGCCAAAATCATAGCATTTTTGATGGTTTCCGGGTTCGTCATATACCACGGCTTCATCCACATAAAATACAGTAAGTAAACAACCTAATTTGAAGATGGATGAGTCACATACCTTGATTTCAAAGGTGGGTGGGGTAATAGCAACAGCAGTGTCAACTTTGTTTTTGATTTGAGGTTTAACGTCCCCGTCAACGCTGTAAAGGTCACTTTGGAGACGTCGCTTCCAATTTTGTGGGACTTTACCTGACATTGAGATGAAATGGTGCGCTTTGGTGCAGTGGTAGCGCATCGGATTAGTGATCAAGAGGTTGCGGGTTCGAGCCTCGCGCTGATCAAAGTGTTGTGCCCTTGAGCAAGGCACTTCATCCACATTGCTTAAAAAAAAAAAAGAAAGAAAACAGAAAGTACTGGTTACCACCCAGGAAATCCTGCTCGTAATGCTCAGATGTGAGCGTGTAGCAGTAATAGGAGAAAAAAAAAACAACAAAAAAATGATATCTCAAGCCCTGTCGCCCAATGAAACCAATAGGGTTTATTACCATGGACGGTCCGCCTCGCACCACAGTTCCTGGACAGGCTTAGATCCTCTAAACGGTTTACCAGTACTAGTGTACTAGTTGAGATGAAATGATATCTCAAGCCCTGTCGCCCAATGAAACCAGTAGGGTTTATTAGCATGGACGGTCCGCCTCGCACCACAGTTCCTGGACAGGCTTAGATCCTCTAAACGGTTTACCGTTTATCTAGTGTGCCGGCCGGATTCAGCTCTGCATGGAAGCATCATGCAGCCCATATATTTCTTCAAGCCCCTATGGGTGGGGGCGAACAGCAGTATCAAGACTTAAATCTGTTGCCATATTCAGATTGTGTTCATAAATTGTTTGTTCCAACTGGTTTTATGGTAAATTCTTCTTCTTGTAAACTTTTTGATGAATATCTAGAACAGAGATTCACATAGGGTGAGTGATGCCTGTAGTACACACTGAATCATATTTCTGAGTCTGACTAGTGAATCCAGGTCAACTCGGCCCCGAGTCAAGTCGGACCCCAGTATGAATTTAGCTTGACGGACGTGTCCTTAATGAAATGATATGCTACAACATACTATTTTTAGCTCATCTGTCACATAGTGACGAGGTGAGCTTTTTGGGATCACGTGTCGTCCGTGCGTCCGTCCTTAAACAATTTCAAATAAGTATATCTCTAATACCCCATGGCCAATCTTGATCAAATTTCATGTGAAGCATCATCAGGTAGGGGAAAAGGCTGCATTAGGTTTTTGGGCTGATCAGATTGGAATTCTGGTTGCCATGGCAACATATAGCTCCCATAGACTTATAAAGGGAAAAATTTGAAAAATCTTCTTCTCTGAAACCACAGGGCCCAGGGCTTAGATATTTAGCATGTAGCAAGGGCAAGTGGTCAACTACATAATTCCTGCCAATCATGCCCCTGGGTTCCAAATGGGCCATGCCCCGGGCCCCCTTCGCTCACATAGACTCATAATGGAAAAAAGCTTCAAAAATATTCTCTGGAACCACAGGGCCCAGAGCTTAGATATTTAGAATGTAGCAATGGCAAGTGGTCACCTACATAATTCCTGCCAATCATGCCCCCGGTTTCAAATGGGCCACGCCCCGGCGCCCCCAAGACGTTTCCCCCTGGTCGTTTCGCCCCCTTTATTGGCCCCTAGTCGTTTCGCCCCCTAACCCTAGTCGTTTCGCCTCCAAACCCTAGTCGTTTCGCCCCCAAACTATTTTTCTATATTTTATATAAAAAAGATTCATTATATGAGACAGAGAGAGAGAGAGAGAGAGAGAGAGAAGAACCTGCTCTTTGAATGAAAATGTTAATTAGGAATTATTACCTGTTTTGATCAATACCGTTAATCACATTGTTTATTTGATTTGACACATTAATCACGCAATTAATGCCCTTAATGATAAGGTGTGAAAACATGCGCTCTTTGCAAAGTTAAATGTCTTTAATTATCGCTTAAGCACCTTTACCAGTTTTGTTTTAAATTAGTCGGTTGGTTCGTTAACAGAGTCTGCCAGTAATATATTGTTGAAGACTGTCGCAAATGCCGTCTACGCAACATCGCATCAACGCCAATGCAACATAATAAAGTTGCATCTGCGTTGATACGACATTGCATACACATTGTGTGCCCAATAGGTAATACATGGTTGAGTATTGCTGCAAATGTCGTCTACGCAATGACGCGTCAACGCCGATGCAACGTAATAAGTAGAAGTGGAAGCAATGATCAAGTCGATTCCTTTCATCAATGTTCTGTCAGCAATTTGTGTATACTCTGATCAGATTTGCGGTGTCCGACCCAGTAATTCCTGAACTGTAAGCAAATAGTGCTGACCCTGATCAGGCAACGCGGTTAGCTTGATACATTCAAGTACAGCTTTTTCCCTAGGACTATACCCGGTTGGAATTCTTTACCAGCATCTGTTTCTGAGGCCCCTGACTTGATATCCTTCAAGCAGGGACCGTCTACTTTCTCGTTTAAACGGCTAGGTAGGGGCCGGTCTGTAAGTAAAGTCTGCGGGACCTTTTAACCTGTGCCGGTTGGGCGATGCTACTGCAGCCGGAGAGGTCTGGTTTCCAATGATGATTTGAAAATCTTTCTTTTCTTTTCTTTCTTGTCTATCAGCAGCTAGGTGTTTCTTTCCAATATTTCCCACTTTCTCTTTTTCACGAGCCATCAGAGACATACTGTTCAAGTATGAATGATGTCCCTTAGCGAACAGATACAGATACTTAGGCTGACGTGACAGGGCGATGATGCTACTTAAATAATTGCCTCTTCTCACCTCTAATAAAAGTTCAACATTGATTATTAGCCTTACAGTGAAAAGTGGGCGAAACGACTAGGGGGACGAAACGACTAGGGGGACGAATCGACTAGGGGGGCGAAACGACCAGGGAGGAAACGTCTTGGGGGCGAAACGACTAGGGGTGGAAACGGTTTGGGGGCCAAACGTCCCGGATTCCCCTTCGCTCCCATAGACTCATAATGGAAAAAAGCTTCAAAAATCTTCTTCTCTGAAACCACAGGGCCCAGAGCTTAGATATTTAGCATGTAGCAATGGCAAGTGGTCACCTACATAATTCCTGCCAATCATGCCCCTGGGGTCCAAATTGGCCACACCCCAGGGCCCCTCAGCTCCTGTATACTCATAATGGAAAAAAAGCTTCAAAAATCTTCTTCTCTGAAACCACAGGGCCCAGAGCTCAGATATTTAGCATGTAGCAACGGCAAGTGGTCACCTACATTGACCCTCTTGCAAAATTGCCTAAATTGTTCTGCTCCGGTAAACAAAATGGCCGCCAGAGCTAAAAATAGAAACACCTTTTAATTACATCTCCTCCTAGGCAAATGGCCCGATTTGAAAAGAATTTCACAGGAATGATCCTAGAGTGACCCTCTTTCAAAATTGCCTAAATGAAGGACAGGTAAATGGTTTGTCTGGTCCTTACAACACTTACCAAAGTTTACATGCACTTAGTCATGTAGGACAAGTGAAATTTTGAAGAATTTGCCAGCCCTTTTTATATTGAATTACCTGAAAGATCTATAGTCCCTTGCCTTCATAGAGAATGTATATATTTTCTTTTCAAACGTGATTCTAAAATATTAGTTTCTAACTTTCAGCTATTTCCCTTGACTTGTAAAAACATGTAATTTTAATACTTAGGTGAGTATCTATAGATAATTATGTCTTCCCCGAAAATTTTTTTTTCGGAGAGACATATTGTTTTTCCCCCGGGCGTCTGTCTGTCCGTCTGTCACACATTCGTGTCCGCTCTGTAACTTGAAAACCATTAGAGCTATCTTCACGAAACTTCGTATAAATATTAATCAGCATTAGACGACGTGCAGTGCGCAAGAACCATAACTCTCGCATTTATACTTTTTGAATTATCACCCTTGGAAGTTTGTTGGTATGTATATATGAATGGGCAAATCGTGTCCGGTCAATAACTTTCTTATTTTTTGATGGATTTTAAAATTACTCGGCAGAAATATTAACAAACATAAGACGATGTGTGGTGCGCATGAGGCAGGTCGGTACCTCAAAGGTCAAGGTCATACTTAGAGGTCAAAGGTCAAAAAAGGGGCCTTTTTTTCGTATTTGGTCAATAACTTTCTTATTTTGAAATGGATTTTAAAATTACTTGGCATAATTATTAACAACCATAAGACGATGTGTGGTGCGCATGAGGCAGGTCGGTTCCTCAAAAGGTCAAGGTCATACTTAGAGGTCAAAGGTCAAAAAAGGGGCCTTTTTTTCGTATTTGGTCAATAACTTTCTAATTTTGAGATGGATTTTAAAATTACTTGGCATAATTATTAACAATCATGAGACGATGTGTGGTGCACATGAGGCAGGTCGGTACCTCAAAGGTCAAGGTCATACTTAGAGGTCAAAGGTCAAAAAGTGGGCCTTTTTTCGTATTTGGTCAATAACTTTATTATTTTGAGATGGATTTTGAAATCAAATGGCAGAAATGTGAACCAATGTAAGGCAATGTGTTGCGCGCATGACCCAGGTTGGTACCTCAAAGGTCAAGGTCATACTTAGAGGTCAAAGGTAAAAAAGGGGCCTTTTTTCGGGTTTTGTCAATAACTTGCCTATTTTTAAATAGAATTTGAAGTTACTTGGCAAACATGTTAACTATCATGGGACGATGTGTTGCATGCATGATTCAGTTTGGTACCTAAAATGTCAAGGTCATACATAGAGGTCAAAGGTAAAAAAGGGGCCTTTTTTCGTGTTTGGTCAATAACTTTCTTATTTTTAGATGGATTTTGAAATTGCTAGGCAGAAATGTTAACCACCATGAGATGATGTGTTGCACGCATGACCCAGTTTAATACCTGAAAGGTCAAGGTCATATATATAGGTTAAAGGTAAAAAAAGGGCCTTTTTTGTGTTCTGTCAATAACTTTCTTATTATGCCCCCAACTTTGAAAAAGTTGGAGGGGCATATTGGTTCTGGTTCGTTAGTCCGTCCGTTACGCTTTTGATGCATAGCATAACTAAAGAACCGTGTATGCTAGGCTTTTGAAATTTCATATATGGATTCCTCATGGAAAATTAGCCGACGTGTATTTTTTTTCTCGTCCGGATTATGCCCCCTTCAAGAGTTATTGCCCTTTGAATTTTGTTTTAATAAAATCTTGTCAGCAAGATATCTCAAAAACTATTGGAGCTAGAGCCTTGAAAGTTGGTGAATATATTGATGGTGATGAGTAGATGAACTGATTAACTTTTGACAAAATTCCGAAAAATATTTTGTGAGTTATGGCCCTTTGTCATTTTGGTAATTTGTGCCCATTGTAATATATGCTAAAAGTGATGCATAGCATAACTTTAGAACCGTGTATGCTAGGGTTTTGAAATTTCATATATGGATTCCTCATGGAAAATTAGCTGACGAATACTTTTTTTCTCGTCCGGAATATGCCTCTTTCAAGAGTTATTGCCCTTTGATTTTTTTTTAATAAAGTCTTGTCAGCAAGATATCTCAAAAACTATTGGAGCTAGAGCCTGGAAAGTTGTTGAATAGATTGTTGGTGATGAGTAGATGAACTGATTAACTTAGGACAAATTCCGAAAAATACTTTGTGAGTTATGGCCCTTTGTCATTTTGGTAATTTGTGCCCATTGTAATGTATGCTAAAAGTGATGCATAGCACAACTTTAGAACTGTGTATGCTATAGTTTTGAAATTTCATATATGCATTTCTGATGGAAAATAAGCTGACGCGTATTTTTTTTTCTCGTCAGGATTATGCCCCTTTCAAGAGTTATTGCCCTTTGAAATTTTTTTAATAAAATCTTGTCAGCAAGATATCTCAAAAACTATTGGAGCTAGAGGCTTTAAAGTTGGTGAATATATTGGTGGTGATGAGTAGATGAACTGATTAACTTTTGACAAAATTCCGAAAAATACTTTGTGAGTAATGGCCCTTTGTCATTTTGGTAATTTGTGCCCATTGTAATGTATGCTAAAAGTGATGCATGTCATAACTTTAGAACCGTGTATGCTAGGGTTTTGAAATTTCATATATGGATTCCTCATGAAAAATAAGCTGACGCATATTTTTTTCTCGTCCGGATTATGCCCCTTTCAAGAGTTATTGCCCTTTGAAATTTTTTTAATAAAATCTTGTCAGCAAAATATCTCAAACACTATTGGAGCTAGAGCCTTGAAAGTTGTTGAGAATATTGGTGGTGATGAGTATATGAACTGATTAACTTTTGACAAAATTCCGAAAAATACTTTGCGAGTTATTGCCCTTTGTCATTTTGGTAATTTGTGCCCATTGTAATGTATGCTAAAAGTGATGCATAGCATAACTTTAGAACTGTGTATGCTAGGGTTTTGAAATTTCATATATGGATTCCTCATGGAAAATTAGCTGACGCGTATTTTTTTTCTCGTCCGGAATATGCCCCTTTCAAGAGTTATTGCCCTTTGATTTTTTTTTAATAAAATCTTGTCAGCAATATATCTCAAAAACTATTGGAGCTAGAGCCTTGAAAGTTGTTGAATAGATTATTGGTGACGAGTAGATGAACTGATTAACTTAGGACAAAATTCCGAAAATACTTTGTGAGTTTTGTAGACCTGGAGAAGGCATTTGATCGAGTGCCTCGGAAAGTCATCTGGTGGGCACTAAGAAAACTTGGAGTGGACGAGTGGATTGTGAAACTGGTCCAAGGGATGTACGCAAATGCTCGGAGCCGTGTCCGCGTTGGTGATGGTTACAGTGAAGAATTCGAGGTGAAGGTGGGTGTTCATCAAGGCTCTGTTCTCAGCCCACTGCTTTTCATCATTGTGCTTGAAGCCTTGTCATGCGAGTTCCGCTCTGGAGTCCCCTGGGAGGACCTGTATGCTGATGACCTTGTCATCATAGCTGAATCCCTTGAGGAATGTGTCAGGAGGCTCTTAACTTGGAAAGAGGCAATGGAGGCGAAAGGGCTGAGAGTGAATGCAGGAAAGACAAAGATCATGATCTGTGGTACAGGTCTGGACCTCTTGCAGAGTACAGGCCAGTTCCCATGCGCTGTATGTCGCACTGGAGTTGGCAGCAACAGTATCTTTTGTAATGGCTGCAAGTTCTGGGTGCACAAGAAATGCAGTGGGCTCAAACGCTTGATAGAGGACCCCGAGTACAGGTGTACACGGTGCCAAGGAACTGCACGCCCCTTAGATGGCAGACCACAGAGGGAAGTTCAAGTCGGATCAGACAAGCTGGAGGTTGTAGCTTCCTTCTGCTACCTAGGTGATATGCTCTCTGCAGGGGGTGGTTGCGACCTTTCAACTACATCACGTGTGAAAACAGCCTGGAAGAAATTCAAGGAGTTGCTACCAGTTCTCTCTTCCCGCCACCTCTCGTTCAAGACACGTGGCCGTGTGTATAGCTCTTGTGTGCGGAGCGCAATGCTCCATGCCAGTGAGACATGGCCATTGACAAAGCCAAACCTCCAACGTCTACAGCGAAATGACAGGGCAATGATCAGACAGATCTGCAATGTCAAGCCACAGGACACTGTCACCATCAGGTCCAATGAGTTACTGGAGCGTCTTGGCATTGAGGACCTGGACCTCATCCTGAAAGAGAGAAGACTTCGCTGGTATGGACATGTGGAACGCTCCAACGGTGCAATCAAGACTGCCTGTGACATACAGGTAAGTGGAAAGCGGGGGCCAGGAAGGCCCAAGATGACCTGGAAGCAGCTAACAGAAAGAGATTGCAGAGAATGGAAGCTCTCTGCTATCGATCCTCATGATAGACAAGCCTGGAGATCTGGTGTAAGATCTGCCATGCGTGCAGCAAGCCAGCTACCTGGAAGGGGGCCCACTTATGTGGACGTTGCCCCTGTACCTGCACGTTAATCAAAAATCCGTTGATGATGATGATGAGTTATGGCCCTTTGTCATTTTGGTAATTTGTGCCCATTGTAATGTATGCTAAAAGTGATGCATAGCACAACTTTAGAACCGTGTATGCTATAGTTTTGAAATTTCATATATGCATTTCTGATAGAAAATAAGATGGCGGGTATTTTTTTTTCTCGTCAGGATTATGCCCCTTTCAAGAGTTATTGCCCTTTGAAATTTTTTTAATAAAATCTTGTCGGCAAGATATCTCAAAAACTATTGGAGCTAGAGCCTTGAAAGTTGGTGAATATATTGGTGGTGATGAGTAGATGAACTGATTAACTTTTGACAAAATTCCGAAAAATACTTTGTGAGTAATGGCTCTTTGTCATTTTGGTAATTTGTGCCCATTGTAATGTATGCTAAAAGTGATGCATGGCATAACTTTAGAACCGTGTATGCTAGGGTTTTGAAATTTCATATATGGATTCCTCATGAAAAATAAGCTGACGAATATTTTGTTTCTCGTCCGGATTATGCCCCTTTCAAGAGTTATTGCCCTTTGAAATTTTTTTAATAAAATCTTGTCAGCAAAATATCTCAAACACTATTGGAGCTAGAGCCTTGAAAGTTGTTGAGTATATTGGTGGTGATGAGTATATGAACTGATTAACTTTTGACAAAATTCCGAAAAATACTTTGCGAGTTATGGCCCTTTGTCATTTTGGTAATTTGTGCCCATTGTAATGAATGCTAAAAGTGATGCATAGCATAACTTTAGAATTGTGTATGCTATGGTTTTGAAATTTCATATATGCATTCCTAATGGAAAATAAGCTGACGCGTATTTTTTTTCTCATCCGGATTATGCCCCTTTCAAGAGTTATTGCCCTTTGAATTTTTTTTAATAAAATCTTGTCAGCAAGATATCTCAAAAACTGTTGGAGTTAGAGGCTTGAAAGTTGGACCATGAGTCATGTGCAAGACCAAGGTCCATACCTCCAATGTCAAGGTCATACCTAGAGGTCAAAGGTAAAAAAAAGGACAGTCAATAACTTCCTTATTCTTTGATGGATTATGAAATTACTTGGCAGAAATGTTAACCATCATGAGACGATGTGTTGTACCGCAAAGGTCAAGGCCATACTTAGAGGTCAAAGGTAAAAAAGTGCTTTTTTTGTTTACGGCCAATAACTTTTTTATTTTTCTATGAACATTTTTAAAGTTACTATGCAGAAATATTCATCTTCATTAGATGATGTGTTCCACACAAGACCCAGCTCAATACCTCCAATGTCAAGGTTATACTTAGCAGTCAAAAATGGGGGAGACATCTGTGTTTTTGTAGAAAAACAAATTCTAGTTTAAGAAACTTCTTTTGCTTAAATTAACTGTGTTCTTTTAATACCTGTCTCAAACCAACAATTAAATTATCACACCTTTTAACATTTGAACAATGGTTAGTTGACAAACAAACATTTTCTATTGTAAACATCCTTAACCGATTTGTACCGGAAACCCTTAGTTACCCTGCAGGCCCAGATCAGACACCGCAAAATACGGCATCTGATCAGGGCCAACACTATTTGCAAAAAGTTCAGCCAGTTTCCAAATCAATTTTGAAGAAAACACAGCCTGACACCCCTAAATTTTGAAATGGACTCCTGATATATACAAGGAGGAAGATTCCATTTAGTACAAAAAGGGTTAAAATTCAAATAGTTGTTGTAAATCTAAAAAAAAATTGAACCGTGTGGTTTAGTGTTACACTAAAGCATACAAAACATGTAGTTCCAATGGCAAACTCTCTTAAAAAACTAAGTGATTCTGAATTGGGTCTGCACTGTTTGCCCAGGCATGTCTGTCCGAAATACTGGGATCATTATGGCATTTATCTTCTAAAGCATATGAGTGATTTTAAATAACTCTCTGCACCCTACTGTACATAACAATAGATCACTTTATATTTATGCTTGTGTTTGGTTGACTAAAACCAGAACTATGGCATAGCATATTGCAAAATGGCTCACTGTTCTTTATTTCCATTAAATTACACAAATATTAATAGTGTTTTTAGCTCACCGTCACGTAGTGACGAGGTGAGCTTTTGGGATCACTTTTTGTCCGGCGTCCGTCGTGCGTCCGTGCGTGCGTCCATGCGTAAACAATTTCTTTAAACGACATCTCCTCCTACACCACTGATCGGATTTTGACCAAACTTCACAGGAATGATCCTTAGGTGGTCCCCTTTCAAAGTTGTTCAAATGGTTCCGGTCCATTGCACATCTAGGTCACAGGAGCCAAAAATAGATTTTTTTCACCAAAAACTTAAAAAATCTTCTTCTCTGAAACCACAAGGCCCAGGTCTTTGATATTTGGTATGAAGCTTCATCTAGTGGACCTCTACCAAGATTGTTCAAATTATAGTGCTGGGGCCAAAAATGCCCCCGCCCCGGGGCCCCTTGGTTTTACATAGGCTTATATAGGGAAAATCTTTAAAAATCTTCTTCTCTGAAACCACAAGGCCCAGGACTTTGATATTTGGTATGAAGCTTCATCTAGTGGACCCCTACCAAGATTGTTCAAATTATAGTGCTGGGACAAAAAATGCCCCCGCCCTGGGGCCCTTTTGTTTTACATTGGCTTTTATGGGAAAAATCTTTAAAAATCTTCTTCTCTGAAACCACAAGGCCCAGGTCTTTGATATTTGGTATGAAGCTTCATCTAGTGGACCCCTACCAAAATTGTTCAAATTATAGTGCTGGGGCCAAAAATGCCCCCGCCCCGGGGCCCTTTGGTTTTACATGGGCTTATATAGGGAAGATCTTTAAAAATCTTCTTCTCTGAAACCACAAGGCCCAGGACTTTTATATTTGGTATGAAGCTTCATCTAGTGGACCCCTACCAAGATTGTTCAAATTATAGTGCTGGGACAAAAAATGCCCCCGCTACAGGGCCCTTTAGTTTTACATTGGCTTTTATGGGGAAAATCTTTAAAAATCTTCTTCTCTGAAACCACAAGGCCCAGGTCTTTGATATTTGGTATGAAGCTTCATCTAGTGGACCCCTACCAAGATTGTACAAATTATAGTGCTGGGGCCAAAAATGCCCCCGCCCCGGGGCCCTTTGGTTTTACATAGGCTTATATAGGGAAAATCTTTAAAAATCTTCTTCTCTGAAACCGCAAGGCCAAGGACTTTGATATTTGGTATGAAGCTTCATCTAGTGGACCCCTACCAAGATTGTTCAAATTATAGCCCTTGGGCCAAAAATGCCCCCGCTCCGGGGCCCTTTGTTTTACATAGACTTATATAGGGAAAATCTTTAAAAATCTTCTTCTCTGAAACCACAAGGCGTAGGTCTTTTATATTTGGTATGAAGCTTCTTCTATAGGACCCCTACCAAGATGATTCAAATTATAGTTCTGGGGCCAAAAGTGGCCCCGCCCCGGGGCCCTTTGGTTTTACATAGGCTTATATAGGGATAATCTTTAAAAATCTTCTTCTCTGAAACCACAAGGCCTAGCTAGCTGGGTCTTTGATATTTGGTATGAAGCTGCATCTAGTGGACCTCTATCAAGATTATTCAAATTATAGCCCTGAAACCAAAAATGTCCTTGCTCCGGGGCCCTTTGGTTTTACATAGACTTATATAGGGAAATCTTTAAAAATCTCAATGAAACTGCAAGGCCAAGGCCTTTGATATTTAGTATGGAGCTTTATCTAGTGGACCTCTTCCAAGATTGTTCAAATTATAGCCCTGGGGCCACAAATGCCCCCACCCTGGGCCCTTTGGTTTTACATAGATTTATATAGCCCCGGGGCCATCTTGTTTTGCATAGGCTTATGTAGGGAATATCTTTAAAAAAAATCTTCTTTTCTGAAACTGCAAGGCCCAGGTCTTTGATATTTGATGTGTAGCTTCATATAGTGGACCTTTGCCAAGATTGTTCTAATTATAGCCTTTGTTGATGTTTGGTATGAAGCTTCACCTTTAAGACCTCCCTCAACATTATGCACATTAAAGCCCTGGGGCCAATAATGGCCCTCTCTGGGGCCCACTTGTTACACTATGGATCAGGTGAGCGATCCAGGGCCATCATGGCCCTCTTGTTAGCTCACCGTCACGTAGTGACGAGGTGAGCTTTTGGGATCACTTTTTGTCCGTCCTCCGTCGTGCGTGCGTCCGTGCGTGCGTGCGTCCGTGCGTAAACAATTTCTTCAAACAACATCTCCTCCTAAACCACTGAGCGGATTTTGACCAAACTTCACAGGAATGATCCTTAGGTGGCCCCCTTTCAAAGTTGTTCAAATGGTTCTGGTTCGTTGCACATATAGGTCACAGGAGCCAAAAATAGATTTTTTTCACCGAAAACTTAAAAAATCTTCTTCTCTGAAACTGCAAGGCCCAGGTCTTTGATATTTGGTATGAAGCTTCATCTAGTGGACCCCTACCAAGATTGTTCAAATTATAGTGCTGGGCCAAAAATGCCCCCGCCCCGGGGCCCTTTGGTTTTACATGGGCTTAAATAGGGAAAATCTTTAAAAATCTTCTTCTCTGAAACTGCAAGGCCCAGGTCTTTGATATTTGGTATGAATCTTCATCCAGTGGACCCCTACCAAGATTGTTCAAATTATAGTGCTTGGGCCATATATGCCCCCGCCCCGGGGCCCTTTGGTTTTACATAGGCTTATATTGGGAAAATCTTTAAAAATCTTCTTCTCTGAAACCGCAAGGCCCAGGTCTTTGATATTTGGTATGAAGCTTCATCTAGTGGACCCCTACCAAGATTGTTCAAATTATTGTGCTGGGGCCAAAAATGCCCCTGCCCCGGGGCCCTTTGGTTTTACATGGGCTTATATAGGGAAAATCTTTAAAAATCTTCTTCTCTGAAACTGCAAGGCCCAGGTCTTTGATATTTGGTATGAATCTTCATCTTATGGATCCCTACCAAGATTGTTCAAATTATAGTGCTGGGGCCAAAAATGCCCCCGCCCCGGGGCCCTTTGGTTTTACATAGGCTTATATAGGGAAAACCTTTAAAAATCTTCTTCTCTGAAACCGCAAGGCCCAGGTCTTTGATATTTGGTATGAAGCTTCATCTAGTGGACCCCTACCAAGATTGTTCAAATTATAGTGATTGGGCCAAAAATGCCCCCGCCCCAGGGCCCTTTGGTTTTACATGGGCTTATATTGGGAAAATCTTTAAAAAATCTTCTCTGAAACTGCAGGGCCCAGATCTTTGCTATTTGGTATGAAGCTTCATCTAGTGGACCCCTACCAAGACTGTTCAAATTATAGTGCTGGGGCCAAAAATGCCCCCGCCCCGGGGCCCTTTGGTTTTACATTGGCTTATATAGGGAAAATCTTTAAAAATCTTCTTTTCTGAAACTGCAAGGTCCAGGTCTTTGATATTTGGTATGAAGCTTCATCTTGTGGACCTCTATCAAGATTTTTCAAATTATAGCCCTGGGGCCAAAAATCCCCCCCGCTCCTGGGCCCTTTGGTTTTTCATAGACTTATATAGGGAAAATCTTGAAAAATCTTCTACTCTGAAACCACAAGGCCTAGGTCTTTGACATTTGGTATGAAGCTTCAGCTAGTGGACCTCTACCAAGATTGTTCAAATTATAGCCCTTGGGCCACAAATGCCCCCGCCCCAGGGCCCTTTGGTTTTACATAGACTTATAATAGAGATAATCTTTGAAAATCTTCTTCTCTGAAACAACAAGGCCCAGGTCTTTGATATTTGGTGTGAAGTTTCATGTAGTGGACCTCTATCAAGATTGTTTAAATTATAGCCCTGAGGCCAAAAATGCCCCTGCCCCGGGGCCATTTGGTTTTACATAGGCTTATGTAAGGAATATGTTTAAAAAAATCTTCTTCTCTGAAACCGCAAGGCCCAGGTCTTTGATATTTGTTGTGTAGCTTCATCTAGTGGACCTTTGCCAAGATTGTTCAAATTATAGTTTTTGTTGATATTTGGTATGAAGCTTCACCTTTTTAGACCTCCCTCAACATTATGCATATTATAGCCCTGGGGTCAATAATGGCCCTCCCTGGGGCCCACTTGTTACTCTTTGGATCAGGTGAGCGATCCAGGGCCATCATGGTCCTCTTGTGATTAATATTAGGATCACTTTTTGTCTGTCATCCGTGCGTAAACAATTTCTTCAAACAACATCTCCTCCTAAACCACTGATCGGATTTTGACCAAACTTCACAGAAATGATCCTTAGGTGGTCCCCTTTCAAAGTTGTTCAAATGGTTCCGGTCCGTTGCACATATAGGTCACAGGAGACAAAATAGATTTTTTCATCGAAAACTTAAAAAATCTTCTTCTCTGAAACCGCAAGGCCCAGGTCTTTGATATTTGGTATGAAGCTTCATCTAGTGGACCCCTACCAAGATTGTTCAAATTACAGTGCTGGGGCCAAAAATGCCCCAGCCCCGGGGCCCTTTGGTTTTACATGGGCTTATATAGGGAAAATCTTTAAAAATCTTCTTCTCTGAAACCACAAGGCCCAGGACTTTGATATTTAGTATGAAGCTTCATCTAGTAGACCACTACCAAGATTGTTCAAATTATAGTGCTGAGGCCAAAAATGCCCCCACCCCGGGGCCCTTTGGTTTTACATAGGCTTATATAGGGAAAATCTTTAAAAATCTTCTTCTCTGAAACTACAAGGCCCAGGTCTTTGATATTTGGTATGAAGCTTCATCTCATGGACCTCTACCGAGATTGTTCAAATTATAGCCCTGGGGCCAAAAATGCCCCCACTCCAGGGCCCTTTGGTTTTACATAGACTTATATGAGGAAAATCTTGAAAAATCTTCTTCTCTGAAACCTTAAGCCTTAGGTCTTTGATATTTGTTATGAAGCTTCAGCTAGTGAACCTCTACCAAGATTGTTCAAATTATAGCCCTGAGTCCGAAAATGCCCCCGCCATGTGGCCCTTTGGTTTTACATAGACTTATATAGGGAAAATCTTTAAAAATCTTCTTCTCTGAAACCACAAGGCTTAGGTCTTTGATATTTGTTATGAAGCTTCAGCTAGTGGACCTCTACCAAGATTGTTCAAATTATAGCCCTGGGGCCAAAAATGCCCCCGTCCCAGGGCCCTTTGGTTTTACATAGACTAATATAGCAAAATTCTTGAAATATCTTCTTCTCTGTTACCACAAGGCTTCGGTCTTTGATATCATATCTATTATTAAGCTCCAGCTAGTGGACCTCTACCAAGATTGTTAAAATTATAGCCCTGAGACCAAAAATGCCCCCGCCATATGGCCCTTTGGTTTTACATAGACTTATATAGGGTAAATCTTTAAAAATCTTCTCTGACACCACAAGGCCCCGGTCTTTGCTATTTGGTATGAAGCTTCATCTAGTGGACCCCTACCAAGATCGTTCAAATTATAGTGCTGGGGCTAAAAAAGCCCCCGCCTGGGGGCCCTTTGGTTTTACATAGGCATATATAGGTAAAATCTTTAAAATCTTCTTCTCTGTTACCACAAGGCCTAGGTCTTTGATATTTGGTATGAAATTTCATCTAGTGGACCTCTATCAAGATTGTTCAAATTATAGTGCTGGGGCCAAAAATGCCCCCTCCCGAGACCCTTTGGTTTAACATAGACTTATATATAGGGAAATCTTTAAAAATCTTCTTCTCTGAAATTGCAAGGCCATGGTCTGTGATATTTGGTATGGAGCTTCAACTAATGGACCTCTTCCAAGATTTTTCAAATTATAGCCCTCGGGCCACAAATGCCCCCACTCCGGGGCCCCTTGGTTTTACATAGACTTATATAGATATTATCTTTGAAAATCTTCTTTTCTGAAACAGCAAGGCCCAGGCCTTTGATATTTGGTGTGTAGCTTCATCTAGTAGACCTTTGCCAAGATTGTTCAAATTATAGCCTTTGTTGATATTTGGTATGAAGCTTAACCTTTTTAGACCTCCCTCAACATTATGCACATTATAACCCTGGGGTCAATAATGGCCCTCCCCGGGACCCACTTGTTACTCTATGGATCAGGTGAGCGATCCAGGGCCATCATGGCCCGCTTGTTAGCTCACCGTCACGTAGTGACGAGGTGAGCTTTTGGGATCACTTTTTGTCCGTCGTCCGTCGTGCGTCCGTGCGTGCGTCCGTCCGTGCGTAAACAATTTCTTTAAACGACATCTCCTCCTAAACCACTGATCGGATTTTGACCAAACTTCACACAGGAATGATCCTTAGGTGGTCCCCTTTCAAAGTTGTTCAAATGGTTCCGGTCCGTTGCACATCTAGGTCACAGGAGCCAAAAATAGATTTTTTTCACCAAAATCTTAAAAAATCTTCTTCTCTGAAACCACAAGGCCCAGGTCTTTGATATTTGGTATGAAGCTTCATCTAGTGGACCCCTAACAAGATTGTTCAAATTAAAGTGCTGGGGCCAAAAATGCCCCCGCTCTTGGGCCCTTTGGTTTTACATAGGCTTATATAGGGAAAATCTTTAAAAATCTTCTTCTCTGAAACCAAAAGGCCCAGGTCTTTGATAATTGGTATGAAGCTTCATCTAGTGGACCCCTACCAAGATTGTTCAAATTATAGTGCTGGGGCCAAAAATGCCCCCACCCCGAGGCCCTTTGGTTTTACATAGGCTTATATAGGGAAAATCTTTAAAAATCTTCTTCTCTGAAACCACAAGGCCCAGGACTTTGATATTTGGTATGAAGCTTCATCTAGTGGACCCCTACCAAGATTGTTCAAATTTTAGTGCTGGGACAAAAAATGCCCCCGCCATGGGGCCCTTTGGTTTTACATTGGCTTATATAGGGAAAATCTTTAAAAATCTTCTTCTCTGAAACCACAAGGCCCAGGTCTTTGATATTTGGTATGAAGCTTCATCTAGTGGACCCCTACCAAGATTGTTCAAATTATAGTGCTGGGGACAAAAATGCCCCCGCCCCGGGGCCCTTTGGTTTTACATAGGCTTATATGGGGAAAATCTTTAAAAATCTTCTTCTCTGAAACCACAAAGCCCAGGACTTTGATATTTGGTATGAAGCTTCATCTAGTGGACCCCTACCAAGATTGTTCAAATTATAGTGCCGGGACAAAAAATGCCCCCGCCACGGGGCCCTTTGGTTTTACCTAGGCTTATATAGGGAAAACCTTTAAAAATCTTCTTCTCTGAAACCACAAGGCCCAGGTCTTTGATATTTGGTATGAAGCTTCATCTAGTGGACCCCTACCAAGATTGTTCAAATTTTAGTGCTGGGACAAAAAATGCCCCCGCCACGGGGCCCTTTGGTTTAATTTACATAGGCTTATATGGGGAAAATCTTTAAAAATCTTCTTCTCTGAAACCACAAGGCCCAGGACTTTGATATTTGGTATGAATCTTCATCTTGTGGACCCCTACCAAGATTGTTCAAATTATAGTGCTGGGACAAAAAATGCCCCAGCCACGGGGCCCTTTGGTTTTACATAGGCTTATATAGGGAAAATCTTTAAAAATCTTCTTCTCTGAAATCACAAGGCCCAGGTCTTTGATATTTGGTATGAAGCTTCATCTAGTGGACCCCTACCAAGATTGTTCAAATTTTAGTGCTGGGACAAAAAATGCCCCCGCCACGGGGCCTTTTGGTTTTACATTGGCATATATAGGGAAAATCTTTAAAAATCTTCTTCTCTGAAACCACAAGGCCCAGGTCTTTGATATTTGGTATGAAGCTTCATCTAGCAGACCCCTACCAAGATTGTTCAAATTATAGTGCTGGGGCCAAAAATACCCCCGCCCCGGGGCCCTTTGGTTTTACATAGGCTTATATAGGGAAAATCTTTAAAAATCTTCTTCTCTGAAACCACAAGGCCCTGGACTTTGATATTTGGTACGAAGCTTCATCTAGTGGACCCCTACCAGTATTGTTCAAATTATAGTGCTGGAACAAAAAATGCCCCCGCCACAGGGCCCTTTGGTTTGACATTGGCTTATATAGGGAAAACCTTTAAAAATCTTCTTCTCTTAAACCACAAGGCCCAGGTCTTTGATATTTGGTATGAAGCCTCATCTAGTGGACCCCTACCAAGATTGTTCATTCATAGTGCTGGGGCCAAAAATGCCCCCGCCCCGGGGCCCTTTGGTTTTACATAGGCTTATATAGGGAAAATCTTTAAAAATCTTCTTCTCTGAAACCACAAGGCCCAGGACTTTGATATTTGGTATGAAGCTTCATCTAGTGGACCCCTACCAAGATTGTTCAAATTATAGGGCTGGGGCAAAAAATGCCTCCGTCCCGGGGCCCTTTGGTTTTACATAGGCTTATATAGGCAAAATCTTTAAAAATCTTCTTCTCTGAAACCGCTAGGCCCATGTCTTTGATATTTGATGTGTAGCTTCATCTAGTGGACCTTTGCCAAGATTGTTCAAATTAAAGCCTTTGTTGATGTTTGGTATGAAGCTTCACCTTTAAGACCTCCCTCAACATTAGGCCAAATAAAAAAATATGTGTGTTTAGGGTAACCACTTAAAAATATTTAGGTAGGGTAGGTAGGGATTTTTTTTTTTTTTTTTTTTTTTTTTTTGGCCGGGGGTTTGGGGACAAATGCAACAGCCAGTTGTGTTTTCACATAGGTGTGTATATATACTGAGAACTTTGTAAGGTATTAAATACTAAATTAACAACTATCCTGTGTTCTGTTTTTATTTATTTGTCCTCTTGAATTGTCCAGAGTCTTAAGATTTTGAACACCTTTTACACATAGAAATTTAAATCAAACATCTAAGGTGAGATCTCCAATACTTCTATGTAAACATGGAAATAGAAACAGAAGTGAAGCAATGATCAGGCATGTGGGGTTTTTATAGGTGTTCAAAATCTAAGACTGTAATACCAAGATTGCGTCTCGCATTGTCCCCTGAGCCAGGCTTGAACCTACAGCGGTGAGGTCAAATAGGCCCAAATATGGCCCCTTAAAAGTATGGCTTTGGGAGTAGCAAGACTAAAGTGCTACATTTCGAGGTCTGATAGCATTGTGCCCACATGGATATGAAAAATCACTAGTACGGTTTTATACCTGCCAGAATTCGAGCTGCCTGGCTTTACTGAAGTTTACCTGGGGTTTTAAAAATTAAAATGTTCGTACTTCCTGATGGTATGACAGTGTATTTATGCCCTACAAAGCATCTGACGTGGGGCATGCAATATCCCTAGCTATTCCCAGCCCAAAAGGGTTACAAATGACTGGTGCAAACATATAAATTCTAAAATATTAAAAGGCCTTCTAGTTAACAGATTAGGGCAAGACAGAAACAGGAAAAGAGCTTGGGAAAGTAACTGTGACTCATAGTTAGCAAGTGCCAGCGTTCACAGTACCACTCTTTTCCATATTAAATAGCTAAAACAAAATGATTTTTACCTGGATGTTTTTCTGGCTGGAAAATGTTGACTGGATGTTGACTGCCGAGCTGCCATTAAAATGTCAAAGGCTTTTTTGTAGCATGGCCTGTTGCCTCATTCTGTTGTGAGGCTCTGATTCTGGTGGTGAACACACTAATTTGATGTATATGGTGTTTGGGAATGACTGCAATAACGCACCGATCGGCATTTCGTACATGCATTCCGCCAGCTCTGTCCATGGCCCAGTTTCATTTTCGGCGAGAAAAACGTCACTCATACTGTTCATCTCACACCTGTATCGACTTTCAAATTTTTCAAATGTAATATCATGTTTCACGATATTAAAATGTCTTTCCGCAGGGCCATGCATGCATTTTTCTTTGAAAATATTGAACACGAAACTTTGCCATTGATTCGCCATACCTGTGCAAACAAGCGCTTGCCTAATCTACAGTATCCGATATCGATTTTTTACCAAGCGCCTAAAAGACGCAGACCGGCTAATAGTAGAGAAAAAACGGCCTGAAACTAACCGAAAGTTCCGAAATAATCCGAAACGGCCAAGACGATTTTTTTTTTTTTTGCGGGGGCCAAAAAAACTTTAGGGTCGCAGCCTTTTATTAGGTAGGGTCGGGTGACCCGAAACACACATATTTTTTTATTAGGCCTTATGCACATTAAAGCCCTGGGGCCAATAATGGCCCTCTCTGGGGCCCACTTGTTACACTATGGATCAGGTGAGCGATCCAGGGCCATCATGGCCCTCTTGTGTTTTATATTAGGATCACTTTTTGTCTGTCATCCGTGCGTAAACAATTTCTTAAAACGACATCTCCTCCTAAATCACTTATCGGATTTTGACCAAACTTCATAGGAATGATCTTTAGGTGGTCCCCTTTCAAAGTTGTTCAAATGGTTCCGGTCCATTGCACATCTAGGTCACAGGAGCCAAAAATAGATTTTTTTTCACCGAAAATTTAAAAAATCTTCTTCTCTGAAACCACAAGGCCAAGGTCTTTGATATTTGGTATGAAGCTTCATCTAGTGGACCCCTACCAAGATTGTTCAAATTATAATGCTGGGGCTAAAAATGCCCCCGCCCCGGGGCCCTTTGGTTTTACATGGGCTTATATAGGGAAAATCTTTAAAAATCTTCTCTGAAACCACAAGGCCCAGGTCTTTGATATTTGGTATGAAGCTTCATCTAGTGGACCCCTACCAAGATTGTTCAAATAATAGTGCTGGGGCCAAAAATGCCTCCGCCCCTGGGCCCTTTGGTTTTACATGGGCTTATATAGGAAAAATCTTGAAAAATCTTCTTCTCTGAAACCGCAAGGCCCAGGTCTTCGATATTTGGTAAGAAGCTTCATCTAGTGGACCCCTACCAAAATTGTTCGAATTATAGTGCTGGGGCCAAAAATGCCCCCACCCCAGGGCCCTTTGGTTTAATATGGGCTTATATAGGGAAAATCTTTAAAAATCTTATTCTCTGAAACTGCAAGGCCCAGGTCTTTGATATTTGGTATGAAGCTTCATCTAGTGGACCCTTACCAAGGTTGTTCAAATTATAGTGCTGGGGACAAAAATGTCCCCGCCCCAGGGCCCTTTGGTTTTCAAGGGCTTGTATAGGGAAAATCTTTAAAAAATTTCTTCTCTGAAACCGCATGGCCCAGGTCTCTTTGCTATTTGGTATGAAGCTTCATCTAGTGGACCCCTACCAAGATTGTTCAAATTATAGTGCAGGGGCCAAAAAATGCCCCCACCCCTGGCCCTTTGGTTTTACATGGGCTTATATAGGGAAAATCTTTAAAAATCTTTTCTGAAACCGCAAGGCCCAGGTCTTTGCTATTTGGTATGAAGCTTCACCTAGCAGACCCCCCACCAAGATTGTTCAAATTATAGTGCTGGGGCCAAAAATGCCCCCTCCCCGTGGTCTTTTGGTTTTACATAAATTTATATAGGGAAAATCTTTAAAAATCTTCTCTGAAACCGCAAGACCCTGGTCTTTGATATTTGGTATGAAGCTTCATCTTATGGACCTCTACCAAGATTGTTCAAATTATAGTGCTGGGGCCAAAAATGCCCCTGCACGGGGGCCCTTTGGCTTATATAGGGAAAATCTTTAAAAATCTTCTTCTCTGAAACTGCAAGGCCCAGGTCTTTGATATTTGGTATGAAGCTTCATCTAGTGGACCTCTACCAAGTTTGTTCAAATTATAGTGCTGGGGCCAAAAATGCCCCCGCCCCAGGGCCCTTTGGTTTTACATGGGCTTATATAGGGAAAATCTTTAAAAATCTTCTTCCCTGAAACCGCAAGGCCCAGGTATTGATATTTGGTATGAAGGTTCATCTAGTGGACCCCTACCAAGATTGTTCAAATTATAGTGCTTGGGCCAAAAATGCCCCCGCCCTGGGGCCCTTTGGTTTTACATAGGCTTATATAGGGAAAATCTTTAAAAATCTTCTTCTCCAAAACTGCAAGGCCCAGGACTTTGCAATTTGGTATGAAGCTTCATCTATTGGACCCCTAAGAAGATTTTCAAATAATAGTGCTGGGGCCAAAAATGCCCCTGCCCCGGGGCCCTTTGGGTTTACATAGGCTTATATAGGGAAAATCTTTAAAAATCTTCTTCTCTGAAACTGCAAGGCCCAGGTGTTTGATATTTGGTATGAAGTATCTTGTGGACCTCTACCAAGATTGTTCAAATTATAGTGCTGGGGCCAATATGCCCCCGCTCCGGGGCCCTTTGGTTTTACATAGACTTATATAGGGAAAATCTTGAAAAAATCTTCTTCTCTGAAACCACAAGGCCTAGGTCTTTGATATTTGGTTTGAAGGTTCAGATAGTGGACCTCTACCAAGATTGTTCAAATTATAGCCCTCGGGCCACAAATGCCCCCGCCTCATGGCCCTTTGGTTTTACATAGACATATATAGGGAAAATCTTTAAAAATCTTCTTCTCTGAAACTGCAAGGCCCATGTCTTTGATATTTGGTATGGAGCTTCAACTAGTGGACCTCTACCAAGATTGTTCAAATTATAGCCCTCGGGCCACAAATGCCCCCGCCCCAGGGCCCTTTGGTTTTACATAGACTTATATAGAGATAATTATTGAAATTATAGCCCTGAAACCTAAAATGCCTCCGCCTCATGGCCCTTTGGTTTTACATAGACATATATAGGGAAAATCTTTAAAAATCTTCTTCTCTGAAGCAGCAAGGCCCAGGACTTTGATATTTGGTGTGAAGCTTCATCTAGTGGATCTCTATCAAGATTTTTTAAATTATAGCACCAAGGCCAAAAATGCCCCCGCCTCGGGGCCATTTGGTTTTACATAGGCTTATGTAGGGAATATCTTTGAAAAAATCTTCTTCTTTGAAACCGCAAGGCCCAGGTCTTTGATATTTAGCTTCATCTAGTGGACCTTTGCCAAGATTGTTCAAATTATAGCCTTAGTTGATATTAGGTATGAAGCTTCACCTTTTTAGACCTCCCTCAACATTATGCACATTATAACCCTGGGGTCAATAATGGCCCTCCCCGGGGCCCACTTATTACTCTATGGATCAGGTGAGCGATCCAGGGCCATCATGGCCCTCTTGTTCTATAAAATGGCTAAACAAAAATCATATTTCCCACTATTTCCAAGTATTTCCTACTTTTGCTGAAATTTGGAGTATTTACCAGGACGGTAATTACCGGTAAATACCAGTGGGAATTCCCACCACCGGTATTTACCGAACAACCTTGGACTTGACTCAGCGGCCGAGTTGGTTACAGGCCGAGTTGACCCGTTTCCCTGACTAGTCTTAGGACGTATCACCACTCTGGAGTACATTCGAGTGAGTGAGTGAGTGAGTGAGTGAGTGTTTCAGTTTTACGTCCCACCAACAGCTAAGGTCATACGGAGACGGGACCTCGGTTTTAAAGACTCATCCGAAAGTCTGGAGAAGCCCGGGATCGAACCTGCGACCCCTGGTTTACAAGGCGAGTAGCGTAACCACTCGACCACGGAGGCTTCTAGGAGTACATTCGAACTGAGAGAAATAGAAGATACCAAGGCAAGATCAGAAGACAGCTTGCTGTCTCTAAACTTATATAGAATCGGAATTGTAGCTGGTGACACTTCAAATTATATAGAAAAGCAGCTGCTATCTCTCACCAAACTCCAAAGAGGTTTTGTCTCTGTGGATTTTAATGGGCCAGTCAAGGTATAACAATGCAACCGACAGTTTAGCAATAATACTTTATCCCGTCCCATGTTTGATGCTGTTTGTATTAATAAAAATTATGCCGAAAGGTTTGTTGCACCATGTTGAACTTTCAATCTGACATGTGCTTTTCCATATGTCTTAGCAATGACTGAAATTTGGGTGGAACAATTGCGTAGCTAGCCCTTCTCAATTACAGTAAAATTCCTAGATTAAGACCACCTTTGGAACTGTTCAAAAGTGGTCTTTAAGACCACTTTTGAACAGTCCCAAAGGAGATCTCTTTTTAGGAGACACTGGGTGTAGAAAACACAAAGAAAA
>OY757026.1:55280896-55512896 GCA_963580285.1 Lucinisca nassula | reverse complement strand
AATGGCTTGTCTGCCGGCTGACTTATTAACAAATCGATGACACTTGGTCAGACTTGGTATAATACCGTATTCGCCCTAATTACCGCACCGTGCGCTTAGTTTTTTCAAAATCGTGTGAACAAATCACGGTGAAAAATCCACCTAATTAGCGCACACTCGATGTGAAAACACTAGCTTTCGAGATGATGCTTACTGATATTTATTGGGATGGAAAAGGATACTAAAGCATTGCCTTCAATGTTGAAGAAATAACGCTAGGTTTATAATATATTTACTGTGAGAGTGTCTAGGGGGAGGTTACTGTAAAGTGTACGCTTATGTATTTCCTTTTCAAAAATAGCTTTGGTGTGCGCTTATAGGAGCATGTGTCGTAATTAGGGCGAATACGGTATATCAATGCAACCTACCAAAGATGTGATTAGATTTTGGTGACCTTGACTTTATTTTCAAGGCCACAGGTCACCCCCTACATACCAAACTGTCAAATTTGGCTTGTGAACAAATTGATGAAATTTGATCACACTGCAACCTACCACCAAAGACTTGATTAGATTTTGGTGACCTTATATAACTTTATTTTCAAGAGCACAGCCCCTCCCCCCCCCCCCCCCCCCCCACACACACACACACACACACACACACAAAAAATGTACATTTTGGGCCAGAAATAGCTTGTTTGCACCCATTCACATGAACTATGGTCAAACTTGGTACAATATATTATCATCAAAATCATCATATCATCATCATCATCATCAGAATTTGGATTAACAGGGGCAACATCCACATAAATGGGTCCCCTTCCAGGTAGCTGGCTTGCTGCATGCATGGCAGATCTCACACCAGATCTCCAGGTTTGTCTATCATGAGGGTCGATAGCAGAGAGCTTCCACTCCCTGCGGTCTCTCTCTGTCAGCTGCTTCCGGGTCATCTTCGGCCTCCCAGGCCCACGCCTTACATCAACCTGTACATCACAGGCAGTCTTGACTGCACCGTTGGAGCGTTCCACAAGTCCATACCAGCGGAGCCTTCTCTCTTTCAGGATGAGGTCCAGGTCCTCAATGCCAAGCCATGCAAGTAGCTCACTGGACCTGATGGTGACAGTATTCCCATGGCTTGACATTGCAGATCTGTCTGATCATTGCCCTGTCATTCCGCTGAAGACGCTGGAGGTTTGGCTTTGTAAATGGCCAAGTCTCACTGGCATGAAGTATTGCACTCCGTACACGAGAGCTGTACGCACGGCCGCATGTCTTGAAAGAGAGGTGGCGGGAAGAGAGAAATGGTAGCAGCTCCTTGAATTTCTTACAGGCTGTTTTCACATGTGATGTGGTCGAAAGATCACAGCCACCCGCTGCTGAGAGCATGTCACATAAGACTCAAAAGGAAGCTACCACTTCCAGCTTGTCAGGTCCAACTTGGACTTACCTCTGTGGTCTGCCATCTAATTAGGGATATGCAGTTCCTTGGCACCGTGTACACCTGTAATCAGGGTCCTCTGTCAAGCGCTTGAGCCCACTGCATTTCTTGTGCACCCAGAACTTGCAGCCATTGCAAATAATACTGTTGCTGCCCACTCCAGTGTGACATACAGCACATGGGAACTGACCCATACTCTGCAGGAGGTCCAGGCCTGTACCACAGATCATGATCTTTGTCTTTCCTGCATTTACTCTCAGCCCTTTCTCCTTCATTGCTTCTTTCCAAGTTAAGAGCCTCCTGACACATTCCTCGCGTGATTCAGCTATGATTACAAGGTCATCGGCATACAGGTCCTACCAGGGAACTCCAGAGCGGAAATAGCGTGACAAGGCTTCAAGCACAATGATGAAATGCAGAGGGCTGAGGACAGAGCCTTGATAAACACCAACATTCACTTCGAACTCTGCATTGCCACCTATCTATCCACACCCTCTTGCGAGTATTGTATTACCAACCAAAGCTTTGATTAGATTTATGTGACCATGACCTTATTTCCAAGGACACAGATAAATTTTGGCTTGCCTGCACCCCTATCTCATGCACATATTGATGAATCATTCAGATCCACATCTATGGTGTGTTTGGGAGGTAACGGGGCTTATCTATACCACCTTTCTATCGTGGTGATTGATCATATCTTTCCTGTAGTTAATCCCCCACCGGGAAGCGGATTATAGGAAGGGCCTTTGTCTGTCCTGGATTATAGGAATGATCTTCGTCAGAAATAAGAAAAATATCAGCACACCACAACCTCATTATAACATGGTTCATTATAACATGGTTATGTATATAACATGGTTTCAAGATGGATCCCAAAAATGTATAGATTACAGAGGTATAAAATTTCCCTCAAACTAACTCGCCCTTATCGTCTAAAATATTCATTTAGGTGCTTAAATTGAAGAAAAAGTAAGGTCAGTTTTGAAAACTTTACTCGCCCTGCCTAAAACTTACTCGCAAATGCGAGCGGGCGAGTGGAATTTTACACCCCTGGATTATATAGAAAAATGACCATAAATGCTCATTTTTCTCCCAAAAATGTATAGATTATGTAGAAATAAATGGCCATTTTTTTTTAATATAATCTATACATTTTTGTTTGGATATAACACGGTTGTTAGCTAACATGGTTTCTGCTTTGGACCCCATTAATAGTGTTATAAAGAGGTTTTGGTGTACTTTTTTGGTGAAAAAAGTGCTTTATCTGAATCTACATGTATGATGTATTCCTATTTTAATTATCCTTGTCATTCCCTTATTTGGTGCAAAACTGCATACAGTCAACCCTCTTTATACAGACATTCCATAAAAGGATAACCTTGTTATAATGACAGTTTCAATGCAAAAACATCCATAGTTGAAGATGAGACAATTACCTGTAATGGAGATATTCAAGAATATTTTAATCATTGAATACTCTAAGAAACAAATGTTGTGGATATTTGTTAGAATCGCCTCTACGAGGCAATTCTAACAAATTCCACAACATTTGTTTGGCGATTCTAACAAATATCCTAAATTAATGGAGATATTCGAGAATGTTTTAATTATTTCATACTCTAAGAAACAAATGTTGTGTATATTTGTTAGAATAGCCTCACCGAGGCGATTCTAACAAATGTACACAACATATACTGAGCAACATAAATTTAGCACGGATTTTCGGGGGGCCAGTATTTTTATCAATAGAATTTTGTTCCAAAAATGAAAAAATGTACATTATCGGACTAATGTCCAGGATATATTTATCTGCACGAAAATTTCGTTTTTATCGATATCGAACGTGGCACGTGCAATTTACAGTTTTCATGACCATGCACAATTTCTTGTTCATGGCACTAAGTAACATTTGCAAAACATATCGGTACAGTTTCATTTAACATCACAGTTAAAAAGTCTGTCGTAAATTTGCCGAATTTCGGCCATGGGGAAGAACAGAAGCCTAACGTTAGAGCAACGTCACAGAGTTCTGGGGATGCTGGAAGGTGTGATGTCAGTTACAGCCGCAGCACGCCAAATTGGGGTTCACCACAGTACTGTCTCTCGGCTGCGGTCTCGATATGAATCAACTGGATCACTTAAGGATCGCCGTCGAACCGGTAGACCTCGAAAAACGTCCGCGGCAGAGGATCTTTACATTGTTATGACGTCACGTCGGAACCGCTTCATGTCGGCGAGAAAAGTTGCCAATCAGCTCCGCGTATCCACCAGAACAACAGTTTCTGCTCAAACAATTCGTCTGCGTCTGTACAGAGTAAGGGTCAGGGCGAGAAGACCTTACGTCGGCGTTCCTCTTACTCGACGTCATCGTCAGGATCGAGTGAATTGGGCTAGAAATCATTACCGTTGGACTCAACGTCAGTGGAACAATATCCCCTTTACCGATGAATCTCGTTTCACTGTTGATTTTGCCGATGGTACAGAGCGTGTGTGGAGACGTTCAGGTGAACGCTACCATGAACAGAACGTCATTCAAAGGGACCGATATGGTGGTGGCAGCATAATGGTGTGGGGAGGTAACACTAAAACGAACCTCATAACTGTTCAGGGAACGCTTACAGCTGCTGGGTATTGTGCACAAATTGTTCAGCCAGTCATTGTGCCCTTCGCGCGTCAACGTCCAGGAGTGATAATCCAACAGGAAAATGCCAGACCGCACACTGCAAGATACACAATGGATGTTCTAAACACAATGTTCAGTTGTTGGAATGGCCATCTCGATCCCCGGATTTGTCCCCCATCGAGCATGTGTGGGATGTTTTGGGGCGCAGAGTAAGAGAACGTCATAACGACAACAACGTTCATGATCTAGAGCAAGTGTTGCATATAGAGTGGAACAACATCCCTATGGCAGAAGTTAACAGACTTGTTTCCAGCATGAGATGTCGGTGCCTGGCTGTCATCGCATCAAACGGTGGGCATACACGATATTGATGTGGGTGTGAACTTTCTAATTGACCCCAGTCTCCAATATGGAGGTCTTTGACAAATTTCAGGTGGAAGAGATGGCTGTTTTCATTTGAAATTGAGTGTCAATGGATTAAAGATTAATTTGGTAATGTTTCACATGTGTTACTTTCTTCCTCTTTAAAACATAGGTATTTTTCTAGTCCGTGCTAAATTTATGTTGCTCAGTATATGTTTGGCAATTCTAACAAATATCCCCAACCTTTTGTTTCTCAGTGTAATTATGGGGGAAAGTCCTTTTTTGTGACCTGTTATTCTACCCCTTGTTGGGATTCTTTATCGCGGCAAATTCGCTTTAGTGGCAAATCGTTGGGAACAAATACTGTCGTTATAGAGAGGTTCCTCTGTATAGTGTTTCCCTGACCCGTAAGTGTGGCATCGTTACGATTACAAATTCATGAGATATAGTGTATTCTAAATACTGTATATATTTCCAAAGCGTGTATTTTTCAGGTGAAAATTTGTGATATTTTACTTAATTTAACTCTAAACATAGGTTGTGGGTGCGTGTTATGCGGTTCTAACTAGTACTTACAACCTATGTCTTGAATATAATGTACAGTAAAACCTGTCATAGTGGCCACCTCTATTAAGCAAGCAACCTGTCTTAAGCAAGCAGGCATTCAGTTCCCAAATATTAAAGGAAAATGCATACAAAATCACATGTATTAAGCAAGCACCTGTCTTAAGCAAGCACATTTTGGTTATCCCTTAGGTGCTTGCTTAAAACAGGTTGTACATGTATAACCACATAAACCCCAGTTTTCTCCATATATAATGGGGTTTAGAGGTGTATTCATGTCACAGACTCGTTAACATGATCACGTTAAGGCCTGGGCTCAGTACTGACAAAGCCTTAATGACCTTGAGGCCTAGAATGGGCCCTGTCACTTTGAGGCCTTTGAGTATGAGCTTGAAATATCACAGTTCCTTACACCAGTACTGACAAGCCTCAATGACCTTGAGGCCTACCATGGGTACTTTTACCTGGAGGCCTTGAAATATAAGCTTAGAATGTCCTTGAGGACATCACTGACAAGTCTTAATGACCTTGAGGCCTAAGGTGGGTCCTATCACTGAGACTTTGAAATGTGTATTGTGAGCTCGAAATATCCTGATGCCAGTGCTGACAAGCCTCAATGACCTTGAGGCCTGATGTGAGCTAAATTACTGGCAAGCCCTAATTACCTTGAGGCCTAAGAAGGGCCCTGTTGCCTTGAGGAATGGGATGGACCTTGTCATCTTCATGCCTTGAAACTGGAAGTCCCCGTTTTCCTTTGAGGTGCTTGTTAATTAACTTGTTTAGGAACACACAAACAGCTCCAAGAATGAAGCTTTTAACTGCCAGGTTTCAGAAATGGACTAACCAGTTTCTAATTTCGGACATTTCTATTGTTTTTATACGGGTGTCAGTAAAACCGTGTAGCAGATAGGCAAACAATGTAGATCCTAATGAGACAGCTTTTGACAAGCCATCACACCTGGATCTACAATGTTTTGCACAGGTGCCTGGTTTGGTGTGTTGGGATGAAAGGGTAATGGCAGATGTTTATTGCATTCTTGAGCAACAAAACTGGAGTGTTTATTAGATAACTTGAAGTAAAATCAAAGATGTGTTTACACTGATATTTTCTGAAAAAACATCTAGCCAGTGCATTGAGAGAGCTGCCAAACAGTAACACCCATACTGTGACACAATGGCAAGATGTTAAACCATAGGAACTCCTGCGTGTATGGCATGATAGTAAATTATCAGTATCACCCATACTAAGCCACTCTGACCTCTGTGGGGCCCCTGCCCTTAGGTGCTTGAAGAAATATACGGGCTGCATGATGCTTCCACGCAGAGCTGAATCTGGCCCGCACACTAGTACTGGTAAACCACTTAGAGGATCTAAGCCTGTCCAGGAACCGCGGTGCGAGGCGGACCGTCCATGCTAATAAACCCTATTGGTTTCATTGGGTGACAGGGCTTGAGATGTCATTTCATCTCAATGCCGGGTAAAAGTCCCACAAAAATTGGAAGCAACGTCTCCAAAATGACCTTTACAGTGTTGACGGTGACGTTAAACCTCAAATCAAACAAATTAACCATAGGAACTCCTGCCTGTATGGCATGATAGTAAATTATCAGTAACACCCATACTAAGCCACTCTGACCTCTGTGGCATAATGATTATCAGTTACGACCCATTACGATAACATACCCGTGCGTCATAGTGCATTCTTTACATCTCCCAAACCGTACATTATCTGAAGAAAAATTATGATATTTTTCTTATTTATACTCAAAACATAGGTTGTGTGTACTCATTGGATCCGCCTCATTGAGGCGGTTCTAACGAGTACCCACAACCTATGTCTAGGGGCAGAAATAAGAAAAATAATGTATACCCCAGTAAACCCCATTTTTTATGCCCCCGCCATTCGAAGAATGGTGGAAAGGGCATATAGCGTTGCCCCTGTCTGTGCGTCCGTTCGTCCGTGCGTCCGTTCTTACAAAATGGGTTTATGTGGCTTCTTTTAGGTACAGAAGGGTTTTGTGTGGCAAAATGGGTTTGTGTGGCTAGCCTCACAAACCCATTTTTATAGCCCCGCTTTGAAAAAGTGGGGCTATATTGGATTTGCCATGTCCTTCTGTCATTCCGTGATTCCGTTAATTTGTGTTGGCTCCATAACTTTGTATCTGCTTAACATATTTTCATGAAACTTCACACAAATGTTAAACACCATAAGACAATGTGCAGAGCGAAGGAATTATAACTGTGGATTGCCTACTTTTGGAGTTATTGCCCTTTGAACATTTTCCGTAATTCCGTAATTCCGTAATTCCGTGATTCCGTTAATTTGTGTTGGCTCCATAACTTTGTATCTGCTTAACATATTTTCATGAAACTTCACACAAATGTTAAACACCATAAGACAATGTGCAGAGCGAAGGAATTATAACTGTGGATTGCCTACTTTTGGAGTTATTGCCCTTTGAACATTGAAAAATGGCAATTTTAATTGTGTCCGCTTCATAACTCGAAAACCGTTTGAGATATTTTTAGGAAACTTCACACAAATGTTAAGCACTATGAGACGATGTGCAGAGCACAGGAACCATAACTCTGCATTGCTTATTTTTGGAGTAATTGCCCTTTGAACATTGAAAAATGGCAATTTTAACAGTGTCCGCTTCATAACTCGAAAACCGTTTGAGATAATTTCATGAAACTGCACACAAATGTTAAGCACTATGAGACAATGTGCAGAGCGCAAGAACCATAACTCTGGTTTTCGTATTTTCTGTGTGTCTGTCTGTGTGTCTGTCTGTGTCTGTTAACAATTTTCGTGTCCGCTCCATAACTTTAAAACCCATTCACATATTTTCATGAAACTTCACACAAACATTAAACACCATGAGATGGTGTGCAGAGTGCAGGAACCATAACGCTGGATTGCCTAATTTTTGAGTTATTTCCCTTTGAATATTGAAAAATATCAATTTTAGCCGTCTTTGCTCGATAACTCAAAAACCGTTTGAGATAATTTTATGAAACTTCACACAAATGTAAAGCACCATATTACGTGTGCAGAGCGCAGGAACCCAAACTCTGGATTGTCTACTTTTTCAGTTATAGGCTTTTGAATATTAAAAAATGGCAATTTTAACTATGTTCGCTCCATAACCGTTTCTGATATTTTCATGAAACTTCAAATAAATGAAAAGCACCTTGAGATGATGTGCAGAGTGCAGGAACCATAACTCTGGTTTGCCTACTTTAGGAGTTATTGCCCTTTGAACATTTAAAAAGGCAATTTTGACTGTGTCGGCTCCATAACTCACAAACCATTTGAGATATTTTCATGACACTTCACACAAGTGTAAAGCACCATGAGACAATGTGCAGAGCGCAGGAACCCTGACTCTGATTTGCCTACTTTAGGAGTTATTACCCTTTGAACATTGAAAAATGGAAGATGAAATTTAGTATAAACATGGACATTCTGGTAATGTATCATGCTCATTGAAATGAGGGACAAGGGCTCACAACTCTTAGAGTTTTCCAGATAATGTAAAATTTTCAACAGTTATTTCTTGTTCATAACTGTTTTCTCTGCAGCTTAAATAACTTTCTTCTCTGACAGCGCTGAAGCGGGGCTATAGTCAGATCCTCTGACAGCTCTAGTTCTGTTAGTACAGAGGGGTTCAGGGGGACTAGAAAAATCAAATAAAAAAAAGACACATAAATTTATGTCCATCACCTTGGACATCCTTGGACATGGATGTCCAGGATTATGAGGCTAAACTTTGAGATTATGGGGCTGAGCCACATAAATTTAACTGGCTGTCCTGGGGCTGAATGCTGCAGAAGGAAAAAGTCCCTCTATGTGAGGAGCTAGACCCATAAGATGTATCAGTGCACTATAAAGAAAGTTCTGTTCTACCTTTAGAGGGCTAGATATCACAACCTCTGGTAGCCACATAAGTTTAGACAAAGACGGTTTCGTACAGACAGCCTTTATGTGGCTGATATCCAAAGTTTGTGTGGCTAGCCACATTAGATGTACAGATTTGTGTGTCTTATAGCCACATAAACCGTTAGCCACATAAAAATTTTAGCCCCATAAAATATGGACAGGTGCAGCCACACAAACCCAAAATGTGGGTCCGTCCGTCTGTGCGTCCGAAACTTAAACGCAGTCAATAACTTCCTTGTTTCTTGATCGATTTTAAAATTACTCAGCAGAAATGTTAACCATCATGAGACGATGTGTCACGTGCAAAATCCAGGTCCGTACCTCCAAGGTCAAGGTCATACTTAGAGGTCAAAGGTAAAAAAAAGGGTCCGAAACTTAAACGCAGTCAATAACTTTCTTATTTCTGGATGGATTTTGAAATTACTTTGTAGAAATGTTAACCATCATGAGACGATGTATCATATGCAAAACCCAGGTACGTACCTCCAAGGTCAAGGTGATACTTAGAGGTCAAAGGTCAAAAAAAGGGTCCAAAACTTAAACGCAGTCAATAACTTACTTATTTCTGGATGGATTTTAAAATTACTTTGAAGAAATATTAACCATCATGAGACGATGTGTCACATGCAAACCCAGATCCGTACCTCCAAGGTCAAGGTCATACTTAGAGGTCAAAGGTAAAAAAAATGGTCCGAAACTTAAAACGCAATCAATAACTTTCTTATCTCTGGATGGATTTTGAAATTATTTGGCAGAAATGTTGGCCATCATGAGACAATCTGCCTCACACGAAACCAAGGTCCTTACCTGCAAGGTCAAGGTCATACTTAGAGGTGAAACGTGAAAAAAGGGTCAAAAACTTAAACACGGTTAATAACTTTCTATGGATGAATAAGAACATAGACATATTTTCAGGCGGGGGCATCCGTGTCCTATGGACGCATTTCTAGTCTCTATATAAAGTGAAGTGTAAGGGAATGTTTATTTCACGGACTTGTTAGCGTGATGCATACAGCAGTGGTTATAATACGCTGCTCTAGCCTCTGTGACATAAAAGTAAACAGTCACACATTAAAAATGAGCCAGTCTGACCTTTGTGGCATAATAGTTTACATTCACACCTTTACTGAGCAGCATAATAGTTAACAATAACACCCAAATTGAGCCACTCTAGCCTTTCTGGCATAATACACCGTAGTAAACATTCACACCCTTACACTGATTATGTCACAGAGGCTAGAGTGGCTCATCAGTAAGACTAAGTCTTACTGATGAGCGACTCTAGCCTCTGTGACATAATTAGTGCTGGAAAATTCTTCAAAATTTCACTCGTCCTGCATGACCAAGGGCATGTAGATTTTGGTAAATTTCATAGGGACTAGACAAAATTTTTACTCATCCTTCAAATTTTTTACTCGTCATGGTGAGTGGATGAGTGGAATTTTCTATCTATCTATCTATCTATCTATCTATCTATCTATCTATCTATCTATCTATCTATCTATCTATCTATCTATCTATCTATCTATCTATCTATCTAGCTAGATAGTGAACATGGTAAACAGGCACACTTTAAAACTGAGCCAGTCTGACCTTTGTGGCATAATATTTGACATTCACACCTTTACTGAGCTGCATAATAGTTAACAATAACACCCAAATTGAGCCTCTGTGGCATAATGGTTAACAGTATTAAATATAGTAAATACATGGTTAGTGTCTTTAATAATAAAATATAATCGGTGAGCCTTAGACAATTTTATAGGGGCGAGCTTTAGCGAGCCCCTATAAAATTGTCGGGCGAACCGATTATATTTTATTGTTAAAGACACTATCCATGTATTTAGTTTATACCGCAATTCAAAACAACCAATGTGTTTTGTAATAATTTAGCAAATTTAAGCAAAAAAGACAGCAGACAGTGTGGCATGTTAAACGACATTCGGTGCCATGGCGCGCACACGTAGTATAACATGACGTCAATGAGTGCAAAGTTTCTGACGTCACCGCGGCACAAAGACGTAGTAAACAACATGGACGCGCAAATAAAAGTTTCTCAGCGCTTTACTTTCTGTGTGAATATCTGCAAATAGATAGTTTATTTTAGCTATAGATAGTTTATTTTAGCTTTAAAAATTATTTTCGAGGTTGAGGCGCAACTGCAGTAGCCGTGCGCATTTATTCCAACGGGCCATTTAAACCAGGAAAAGTCGAGAAGGTAAGAATTTAGCTGAAATTCCTGAAAATCTGTTTAAATAAATATTGCAAAGATTTTAATTTGCAGTTTCGTTGTTTTCCCATGAATGAAAGGTTGCATGTTACTGTTTATACTTGTAAAATAGGGACCTGAAAAGTAGGTCCGGTCTATAAACGGTCACTAGACGTATTATAGGTCAGTATCAGGTATTATAGGTCACTACCGATTATAGCGTGCAGTTATTCGACCCCCTTTATTAGGTTACTAGAATGCCTGATTGTGGTATAAACCATTATGACTTGGCCTTTTTGACTAAATGGTTAACAGTGATCAAAATGTTAATGACACATTAACTAATGACATGGTTAGTTGAACTTTTAAACAACTGGCCACAGGCGGTTGGTAACTTGTGGTGATTCAATATGCTTTCCCAGATGCACCTTGGAACCTGGCATGTTTTTAGGAAAAAAGACATATTTTTCTGTGGTAGCCCAACCCATCAGAATGAAGTTATCATTAATAAATGTATGTGAGATATGCTGCACAGTAAGAATTTCACATACTTGGAATATTGAGGTTTGCACAATATAAAGACTTCCTCATATCTTCTTGCTCCTTGTTCCTGAAAGTAAACAACCTGATCAAATTTATGATAAGTGAAAAAGTTCATGCATGGTGGGGAATGATCATCATGACATTTCGAATATGGTTAATGATGGGTCAGAAAAGTAGGTCAGTAGGTCAAATCATAAAAAAACCTTGTTAAAACTCTAGAGGTCACAGTTTTGGTCCAATCATCATCAGACTTACTCAGAATGTTTTACGTCTCACCAACAGTTAAGGTCATATGGAGACGGGACCTCGGTTTAAAGACTCGTCCGAAAGTCTGGAGAAGCCCGGATTGATCCTGCGACCCCTGGTTTACTAGGGGAGTAGGAAAACCCCTTCACCACAGAGGCTTCTGCTCAGAATGGTCATCTTGGCAATGTCTCAGTCAAGTTCAAATATGGGTCATGGCAGTTCAGAAAGTAGGTCAGCAGGTCAAATCATAAAAAAATGTTGTTAACACTGTGGTCCAATCATCATCAAACTTGCTCAGAATGATCAGCATGACAATATCTCTGTCAAGTTATAATATATGTTGGGCCAAAAAGATAGGTCAGTGGGTCAGATCATTGAAAAACCTTATGATCATTTTGACAATATCTCGGCCAAGTTTGAATATGTGTCATGTCTGGTATAGAAGTAGGTCAGTAGGTCCAATCATGGAAAACCCTTGTTAACACACTAGAGGCCACAGGTGTAGTCCAATCATCATCATACTTGTATAGAATGATCAGCTTGACAATATCTTGGTCGATTTTGAATATGGGTCATGTCGGGTCAAAAAAATAGGTCAGTAGGTTAAATCACAGAAATACTTAGTTAACACTCTGGAGGTCACAGTTTTGTTCCAATCATCATCAAACTTGCTCAGAATGATTGTATCTTGGTCAAGTTTGAATATGTGTCATGTCAGATAAAAAAAACAAAAACAGGTCAGTAGGTGAAATCATAGAAAAACCTTGTTAACTCTCTAGAGGCTATAGGTTTGGTCTGACCATCATCAAACTTGCTCAGAATGATCACCTTGATAATATCTCGGTCAAGTTTGAATATGGGTTCATGTCAGATAAGGTGCCAGGATAGTGACAGGAAAGGGAACCATCTAGCCCCTCAACCCCAATCTATTTTTTAGCTCACCGTCACGTAGTGACGACGTGAGCTTTTGGGATCACTTTTTGTCCGTCGTCCGTCGTGCGTCCGTCCGTGCGTGCGTCCGTGCGTCCGTGCGTGCGTAAACAATTTCTTTAAACGACATCTCCTCCTAAACCACTGATCGGATTTTGACCAAACTTCACAGGAATGATCCTTAGGTGGTCCCCTTTCAAAGTTGTTCAAATGGTTCCGGTCCGTTGCACATCTAGGTCACAGGAGCCAAAAATAGATTTTTTTCACCAAAAACTTAAAAAATCTTCTTCTCTGAAACCACAAGGCCCAGGTCTTTGATATTTGGTATGAAGCATCATCTAGTGGACCCCTACCAAGATTGTTCAAATTATAGTGCTGGGGCCAAAAATGCCCCCGCCCTGGGGCCCTTTGGTTTTACATAGGCTTATATAGGGAAAATCTTTAAAAATCTTCTTCTCTGAAACCACAAGGCCCAGTTCTTTGATATTTGGTTTGAAGCTTCATCTAGTGGACCCCTACCAAGATTGTTCAAATTATAGTGCTGGGTCCAAAAATGCCCCCGCCCCGGGGCCCTTTGGTTTTACATAGGCTTATATAGGGAAAATCTTTAAAAATCTTCTTCTCTGAAACCACAAGGCCCAGGACTTTGATATTTGGTATGAAGCTTCATCTAGTGGACCCCTACCAAGATTGTTCAAATTATAGTGCTGGGGCCAAAAATGCCCCCGCCCCGGGGCCCTTTGGTTTTACATAGGCTTATATAGGGAAAATCTTTAAAAATCTTCTTCTCTGAAACCACAAGGCCCAGGACTTTGATATTTGGTATGAAGCTTCATCTAGTGGACCCCTACCAAGATTGTTCAAATTATAGTGCTGGGACAAAAAATGCCCCTGCCACGGGGCCTTTTGGTTTTAAATAGGCTTATATAGGGAAAATCTTTAAAAATCTTCTCTCAAACCACAAGGCCCGGGTCTTTGATATTTGGTATGAAGCTTCATCTAGTGGACCCCTACCAAGATTTTCAAATTATAGTGCTGGGGCCAAAAATGCCCCCGCCCCAGGGCCCTTTGGTTTTACATAGGCTTATATAGGGAAAATCTTTAAAAATTTTCTTCTCTGAAACCACAAGGCCCAGGACTTTGATATTTGGTATGAAGCTTCATCTAGTGGACCCCTACCAAGATTGTTCAAATTTTAGTGCTGGGACAAAAAATGCCCCCGCCACGGGGCCCTTTGGTTTTACATTGGCTTATATAGGGAAAATCTTTAAAAATTTTCTTCTCTGAAACCACAAGGCCCAGGTCTTTTATATTTGGTATGAAGCTTCATCTAGTGGACCCCTACCAAGATTGTTCAAATTATAGTGCTGGAGCCAAAAATGCCCCCACCCCGGGGCCCTTTGGTTTTACATAGGCTTATATAGGGAAAATCTTTTAAAATCTTCTTCTCTGAAACCACAAGGCTCAGGTTTTTGATATTTGGTATGAAGCTTCATCTAATGGACCCCTACCAAGATTGTTCAAATTATAGTGCTGGGACAAAAAATGCCCCCGCCACTGGGCCCTTTGGTTTTACATTGGCTAATATAGGGAAAATCTTTAAAAATCATCTTCTCTGAAATCATAAGGCCCAGGTCTTTGATATTTGGTTTGAAGCTTCATCTAATGGACCCCTACCAAGATTGTTCAAATTATAGTGCTGGAGCCAAAAATGCCCCCGCCCCGGGGCCCTTTGGTTTTACATAGGCTTATATAGGGAAATTCTTTAAAAATCTTCTTCTCTGAAACCCAAAGGCCCAGGACTTTGATATTTGGTATGAAGCTTCATCTAGTGGACCCCTTCAAATTATAGTGCTGGGACAAAAAATGCCCCCGCCACGGGGCCCTTTGGTTTTACATTGGCTTATATAGGGAAAATCTTTAAAAATCTTCTTCTCTGAAACCACAAGGCCCAGGTCTTTGATATTTGGTATGAAGCTTCATCTAGTGGACCCCTACCAAGATTGTTCAAATTATAGTGCTGGGGCCAAAAATGCCCCCGCTCCGGGGCCCTTTGGTTTTACATAGGCTTATATAGGGAAAATCTTTAAAAATCTTCTTCTCTGAAACCACAAGGCCCAGGACTTTGATATTTGGTATGAAGCTTCATCTAGTGGACCCCTACCAAGATTGTTCAAATTATAGTGCTGGGGCAAAAAATGCCCCCGTCCCGGGGCCTTTTGGTTTTACATAGGCTTATATAGGCAAAATCTTTAAAAATCTTCTTCTCTGAAACCGCTAGACCTAGGTCTTTGATATTTGATGTGTAGCTTCATCTAGTGGACCTTTGCCAAGATTGTTCAAATTATAGCCTTTGTTGATGTTTGGTATGAAGCTTCACCTTTAAGACCTCCCTCAACATTATGCACATTAAAGCCCTGGGGCCAATAATGGCCCTCTCTGGGGCACACTTGTTACACTATGGATCAGGTGAGCGATCCAGGGCCATCATGGCCCTCTTGTGTTTTATATTAGGATCACTTTTTGTCTGTCATCTGTGCGTAAACAATTTCTTCAAATGACATCTCCTCCTAAACCGATGATAAGATTTTGACTAAACTTCGCAGGAATGATCCTTAAGTGGTCCCCTTTCAAAGTTGTTCAAATGGTTCCGGTCCGTTGCACATCTGGGTCACAGGAGCCAAAAATAGATTTTTTTAACCGAAATCTTAAAAACTCTTCTTCTCTGAAACCACAAGGCCCAAGTCTTTGATATTTGGTATGAAGCTTCATCTAGTGGACCCCTACCAAGATTGTTCAAATTATAGTGCTTGGGCAAAAAATGCCCCCGTCCCGGGGCCCTTTGGTTTTACATAGGCTTATGTAGGGAAAATCTTTAAAAATCTTCTTCTCTGAAACCGCAAGGCCCAGGACTTTGATATTTAGATCGAAGCTTCATCTAATGGACCTCTACCAAGATTGTTCAAATTATAGCCCTTGGGCCAAAAATGCCCCCGCCCCGGGGCCCTTTGGTTTCACATAGACTTATATAGGGAAAATCTTTAAAAATCGTCTTCTCTGAAACCACAAGGCCTAGGTCTTTTATATTTGGTATGAAGCTTCATCTAAAGGGCTCCTAACAAGATTATTCAAATTATAGTGCTGAGGCCAAAAATGTCCCCGCCCAGGGCCCTTTGCTTTTACATAGGCTTATATAGGGAAAATCTTTAAAAATCTTCTTCTCTGAAACCGCAAGGCCCAGGACTTTTATATTTGGTATGAAGCTTCATCTAGTGGACCCCTACCAAGATTATTCAAATTATAGTGCTGGGGCAAAAAATGCCCCCGCCCGGGGGCCCTTTGGTTTTACATTGGCTTATATAGGGAAAATCTTTAAAAATCTTCTTCTCTGAAACCGAGAGGCCCAGGACTTTGATATTTGGTATGAAGCTTCATCTAGTGGACCCCTACCAAGATTGTTCAAATAATAGCCCTTGGGCCAAAAATGCCCCCACTCCGGGGCCCTCTGGTTTTATGTAGACTTATATATAGGGAAAATCTTTAAAAATCTTCTTCTCTGAAACCACAAGGCCTAGGTCTTTTATGTTTGGTATGAAGCTTCTTCTAAAGGACCCCTACCAAGATGATTCAAATTATAGTGCTTGGGCCAAAAGTGGCCCCGCCCCGGGGCCCTTGGTTTTTACATAGGCTTATATATAGGGATAATCTTTAAAAATCTTCTTCTCTGAAACCACAAGGCCCAGGACTTTGATATTTGGTATGAAGCTTCATCTGATGGACCTCTACCAAGATTGTTCAAATTATAGCCCTGGGGCCAAAAATGCCCCCACTCTGGGGCCCTATGGTTTTACATAGACTAATATAGGGAAAATCTTTAAAAATCTTCTTCTCTGAAACCACAAGGCCTGGGTCTTCTATATATGGTATGAAGCTGCAACTAGTGGACCTCTATCAGGATTATTCTAATTATAGCCCTTATACCAAAAATGTCCCCGCTCCGGGGCCCTTTGGTTTTACATAGACATATATAGGGAAATCTTTAAAAATCTTCTCTGAAACTGCAAGGCCAAGGCCTTTGATATTTAGTGTGGAGCTTTATCTAGTGGACCTCTACCAAGATTGTTCGAATTATAGCCCTGGGACAACAAATGCCCCCACCCCGGGTCCCTTTGGTTTTACATAGATTTATATAGCCCCGGGGCCATTTGGTTTTGCATAGGCTTATTAGCTCACCTGAGCCGAAGGCTCATGTGAGGTATTAGTAGGCCAATGATCCGGCGTCCGTCGTCCGTAGGCCGTCGTCCGTTCACATTTTCAACTAAGTATATCTTAAAAGCCAGTTGGCCAATCATGATTAAATTTCATGAGAAGCATTATCAGGTTGGGGGAAAAGATGCATTATGTTTTGGGGCAGATCAGATGGAAACTCTTGTTGCCATGGCAACATATAGCTCCCATAGACTTACAATGGGAAAAACTTAAAAAATCTTCTTCTCTGAAACAAACAGGCCCAGAGCTTACATATGAAGCATGTAGCAAAGTCAAGTGGTCCCCTACATAAATTGTGCCAATCATGCCCCTGGGGTCTTCCCTGGCCACGCCCCGGGGTCCCTTACCCCCCCACAGAAATAAAAGCTTAAAAAATCTTCTTCTTTTAAACCGCTAGGCACAGAGCTTACAAATTAAGCATGTAGCAATGTCAAGTGGTCCTCTACATAAATTATGCCAATCATGCCCCTGGGGTCTAAACCGGCCACGCCCCGGGGCCCCTTAGCCCCCATAGACTTATAATGGAAAAAAAGCTAAAAAATCTTCTTCTCTTGAACCACTAGGCCCAGAGCCCCTGGGGTCTAAACTGGCCACGCCCCGGGGTCCCTTTACCCCCATACACTTAAAACGGAATTAAAAGCTTAAAAAATCTTCTTCTCTGAAACCGCTAGGCACAGAGCTTACATATTAAGCATGTAGCAATGTCAAGTGGTCCTCTACATAAATTGTGCCAATCATGCCCCTGGGGTCTAAAATGGCCACGTCCCGGGGCCCCTTAGCTCCCATAGAGTTATAATGGAAAAAAAGCTTAAAAAATCTTCTTCTTTGAAACCACTTGGCCCAGAGCCTACATATTAAGCATGTTGCAATGTCAAGTGGTCCCCTTCATAAATTGTGCCAATCATGCCCATGCAATCTAAACTGGCCACGCCCTGGGGCCCCTTAGGCCCCCATAGACTTATAATGGAAAAAAAAGCTACAAAAATCTTCTTCTCTGAAACCGCTAGGCACAGAGCTTACATATTAAGCATGTAGCAATGTCAAGTGGTCCTCTAGATAAATTATGCCAATCATGCCCTTGGGATCTAAACTGGCCACGCCCGGGGGCCCCTTAGCCCCTATAGACTTATAATGGAAAAAAAAGCTTAAAAAATCTTCTTCTCTGAAACCGCTAGGCACAGAGCTTACATATTAAGCATGTAGCAATGTCAAGTGGTCCTCTACATTAATTGTGCCAATCATGCCCCTGGGGTCTAAACTGGCCAAGCCCCGGGGTCCCTTAACCCCCATAGACTTTTAATGGAAATAAAAGCTTAAAAAATCTTCTTCTCTGAAACCGCTAGGCACAGAGCTTACATATTAAGCATTTAGCAGTGTCAAGTGGTCCTCTACATAAATTGTGCCAATCATGCCCCTGGGGTCGAAACTGGCCACGCCCCGGGGTCCCTTAGCTCCCATAGACTTATAATGGAAAAAAAAGCTTAAAAAATCCTATTCTCTGAAACCACTTGGCCTAGAGCTTACATATTAAGCATGTAGCAATGTCACATGGTCCCCTACATAAATTGTGCCAATCATGCCCCTGGGATCTAAACTGGCCACGCCCTGGGGCCCCTTAGCCCCCATAGACTTATAATGGAAAAAAAAGCTTAAAAAAATCTTCTTCTCTGAAACCGCTAGGCACAGAGCTTACATATTAAGCATGTAGCAATGTCAAGTGGTCCTCTACATAAATTGTGCAAATCATGCCCCTGGGGTCTAAACTGGCCACGCCCCGGGACCCCTTAGCCCCATAGACTTATAATGGAAAAAAAACTAAAAAAAATCTTCTTCTCTGAAACCACTAGGCCCAGAGCTTTCATATGAAGCATGTAGCAATGTCAAGTGGTCCCCTACATAAATTGTGCCAATCATGACCCTGGGGTCTAAATTGGCCACGCCCCGGGGTCCCTTAACCCCCATAGACTTATAATGGAAATAAAAGCTTAAAAATTCTTCTTCTCTGAAACCGCTAGGCACAGAGCCTACATATTAAGCATGTAGCAGTGTCAAGTGGTCCTCTACATAAATTGTGCAAATCATGCCCCTGGGGTCTAAACTGGCCACGCCCTGCGGCCCCTTAGCCCCCATAGACTTATAGTGGAAAAAAAAGCTTAAAAATTTTCTTCTCTGAATCCGCTAGTGTTATTTGCTCACTTGAGCCGAAGGCTCATGTTAGGTTTTGGTATGCCAATGGTCCGGCGTCCGGCATCCGTTCACATTTTCAAATAAGTACAATGTATATCTTTAAAGCCACTTGGCCAATCATGATTAAATTTCATGAGAAGCATTATCCGGTTTGGTGAGAAGATCAGTATGTTTTGGGGCAATTCTTTGATATTTGGTATGAAGCTTCATCTAGTGGACCCCTACCAAGATTGTTAAAATTATAGTGTTGGGGCCACAAATGCTCCCCCTGCACCAGGGCCCCTTGGTTTTACATAAGCTTATATAGGGAGAATCTTTAAAAATCTTCTTCTCTGAAACCTCAACGCCCAGGTCTTTGCTATTTGGTATGAATCTTCATCTAGTTGACCCCTACCAAGATTGTTCAAATTATAGTGCTGGGGCTAAAAATGCCCCTGCCCCGGGGCCCTTTGGTTTTACATGGGCTTATATAGGGAGAATCTTTAGAAATCTTCTTCTTGTAAACCTTTACCAAGATTGTTCAAATTATAGCCCTGTTGCCAAAAATGCCCCCGCTCGGGGGCCCTTTGGTTTTACATAGACTTACATCAGGAAAATCTTGAAAAATCTTCTTCTAAAACCACAAGGCCTAGGTCTTCGACATTTGGTATGAAGCTTCATCTGATGGCCTCTACCAAGATTGTTCAAATTATAGCCCTGAGACCAAAAGTGCCCCCATCTCGGTTTTGGTTTTATATAGACTTATATAGGGAAAATCTTTAAACATCTTCTTCTGTGAAACACAAGGCCTAGGTCTTTGATATTTGGTGTGAAATTTCATCTAGTGGACCTTCATCAAGATTGTTCAAATTATAGCCCTGGGGCCAAAACTGCCCCCGCCCCAAGACCCTTTGGTTTACATAGACTTATATAGGGAAATCTTTAAAAATCTTCTTCTCCGAAACTGCAAGGCCCATGTCTTTGATTTTTGGTATGGAGCTTCATCTAGTAGACCTTTACCAAGATTGTTCACATTATAGCCCCCTGGCCACAAATGCCACCACCCCGGGCCCTTTGGTTTTACATAGACTTATATAGAGATAATCTTTGAAAATCTTCTTCTTTGAAACAGCAAGGCCCAGGTCTTTGATATTTGGTGTGAAGCTTCATCTAGCGGACCTCTATCAAGATTGTTTAAATTATAGCCCTGAGGCCAAAAATGCCCCAGCCCCGGAGCCATTTGGTTTTACATAGGCTTATGTAGGGAATATCTTAAAAAAAAATCTTCTTCTCTGAAACCGCAAGGCCCAGGTCTTTGATATTTGGTGTGTAGCTCCATCTAGTGGACCTTTGCCAAGATTGTTCAAATTATAGCCTTTGTTGATATTTTGTATGAAGCTTCACCTTTTTAGACCTCCCTCAACATTATGCACATTATAGCCCTGGGGTCAATAATGGCCCTCCTCGGGGCTCACTTGATACTTTATGGATCAGGTGAGCGATCCAGGGCCATCATGGCCCTCTTGTGTTTTATATTAGGATCACTTTTTGTCTGTCATCCGTGCGTAAACAATTTCTTCAAACGACATCTCCTCCTAAACCACTGATCGGATTTCGACCAAACTTCATAGGAACGGTCCTTAGGTGGTCCACTTTCAAAGTTGTTCAAATGGTTCCGGTCCGATGCACATCTAGGTCACAGGAGCCAAAAATAGATTTTTTCACCGAAAACTTAAAAAATCTTCTTCCCTGAAACCACAAGGCCCAGGTCTTTGATATTTGGTATGAAGCTTCATTTAGTGGACCCCTACCAAGATTGTTCAAATTATAGTGCTGGGGCCAAAAATGCCCCTGCCCCGGGGCCCTTTGGTTTTACATGGGCTTATATAGGGAAAATCTTTAGAAATCTTCTTCTCTGAAACCGCAAGGCCCAGGTCTTTGATATTTGGTATGAAGCTTCATCTAGTGGAACCCTACCAAGATTGTTCAAATTATAGTGCTGGGGCCAAAAATGCCCCTGCCCCGGGGCCCTTTGGTTTTACATGGGCTTATTTAGGGAAAATCTTTAAAAATCTTCTTCTCTGAAAAAGCAAGGCCCAGGTCTTCGATATTTGGTAAGAAGCTTCATCTAGTGGACCCATACCAAGATTGTTCGAATTATAGTACTGGGGCCAAAAATGCCCCCGCCCCAGGGCCCTTTGATTTTATTGGCTTATATAGGGAAAATCTTTAAAAATCTTCTTCTTTGAAACCCCAAGGCCCAGGTCTTTGCTATTTGGAATGAAGCTTCATCTAGTGGACCCATACCAAGATTGTTCGAATTATAGTACTGGGGCCAAAAATGCCCCCGCCCCAGGGCCCTTTGATTTTATTGGCTTATATAGGGAAAATCTTTAAAAATCTTCTTCTTTGAAACCCCAAGGCCCAGGTCTTTGCTATTTGGAATGAAGCTTCATCTAGTGGACCCCTACCAAGATTGTTCAAATTATAGTGCTGGGGCCAAAAATGCCCCCGCCCCAGGACCCTTTGGTTTTACATAGTCTTATATAGGGAAAATCTTTAAAAATCTTCTTCTCTGAAACCGCAAGGCCCAGGTCTTTGATATTTGGTATGAAGCTTCATCTAGTGGACCCCTACCAAGATTGTTCAAATTATAGCCCTGGGGCAAAAAATGCCCCCGCTCCGGGGCCCTTTGGTTTTACATAGACTTATGTAGGGAAAATCTTGAAAAATCTTCTTTTCTGAAACCACAAGGCCTAGGCCTTTGATATTTAGTATGAAGCTTCATCTAGTGGACCTCTTCAAAGATTGTTCAAATTATAGCCCTGAGACCAAAAATGGCCCCGCCTCGGGGCCCTTTTGTTTTACATGTGCTTAATACTGCTTATATAGGGAAAATATTTAAAAATTTTCTTCTGAAACCACAAGGCCTAGGTCTTTGATATTTGGTGTGAAATTTCATCTAGTGGACCTCTATCAAGACTGTTCAAATTGTAGCCCTGGGGCCAAAAATGCCCCCACCCAGAGACCCTTTGGTTTTACATACTTATAAAGGGAAATATTTAAAAATCTTCTTCTCTGAAACTGCAAGGCACATGTCTTTGATATTTTGGTATGGAGCTTCATCTAGTGGACCTCTTCTAATATTGTTCAAGTTATAGCCCTCGGGCCACAAATGCCCCCGCCCCAGGGCCCATTGGTTTTACATAGCCTTATATAGAGATAATCTTTGAAAAATCTTCTTCTCTGAAACAGCAAGGCCCAGGTCTTGGATAATTGGTGTGAAGCTTCATCTAGTGGACCTCTATCAAGATTGTTTATATTATAGCCGTGAGGCCAAAAATACCCCCGCCCTGGGGCCATTTGGTTTTACATACATTGTAGGCTTATGTAGGGAATATCTTTAAAAAAATCTTCTTCTCTGAAACAGCAAGGCCCAGGACTTTGATATTTGGTGTGTAGCTTCATCTATTTCTGAATTGGTGACAGCCAGCTAAAATATACAGATGATATATTGATAAATAATTAACTTATTCACTGATTTTAATTCTATTAATATGCTTGAGAATAATTTTTTTATGGTTTTGAATATCAATATATGAATTTTATCATTTTTAGTTATTTTTTGAAAGCTGGCTGTCACCAGTGAAAGTTCGCAGGAGACAGCCAGCTAAAATATATTTTTTTGTTTGTTTGATTTGATATGTTTAACATCCCCAACAACACTGTAAAGGTCATTTTGGAGACATTTCTTCCAATTTCGTGGGACTTTAAAGCCCTGACGCCCAATGAAAAAAATCTTCTTCTCTGAAACAGCAAGGCCCAGGACTTTGATATTTGGTGTGTAGCTTCATCTATTGGACCTTTGCCAAGATTGTTAAAATTATAGCCTTTGTTGATATTTGATATGAACCTTCACCTTTTTAGACCTCCCTCAACATTATGCACATTATAGCCCTGGTGTCAATAATGGCCCTCCCCAGGGCCCACTTTTTACTCTATGGATCAGGTGAGCGATCCAGGGCCATCATGGCCCTCTTGTGTTTTATATTAGGATCACTTTTTGTCTGTCATCCGTGCGTAAACAATTTCTTCAAACGACATCTCCTCCTAAACCACTGATCGGATTTTGACCCAACTTCACAGGAATGATCCTTAGGTGGTCCACTTTCAAAGTTGTTCAAATGGTTCCGGTCCATTGCATATATAGGTCACAGAAGCCAAAAATAGATTGTTTTCATCGAAAACTTAAAAAATCTTCTTCTCTAAAACCGCAAGGCCCAGGTCTTTGATATTTGGTATGAAGCTTCATCAAGTGGACTCCTACCAAGATTGTTCAGATTGTAGTGCTGGGGTCAAAAAAGCCCCCGCCCCTGGGCCCTTTGGTTTTACATGGGCTTTTATAGGGAAAATCTGTAAAAATCTTCTTCCCTGAAACCGCAAGGCCCAGGTCTTTGATATTTGGTATGAAGCTTCATCTAGTGGACCCCGACCAAGATTGTTCAAATTATAGTGCTTGGGCCAAAAATGCCCCCGCCCCGGGGCCCTTTGGTTTTACATGGGCTTATATAGGGAAAATCTTTAAAAATCTTCTTCTCTGAAACTGCAAGGCCCAGGTCTTTGCTATTTGGTATGAAGCTTCACCTAGTGGACCCCTACCAAGATTGTTCAAATTATAGTGCTGGGGCTGAAAATGCCCCCGCCCAGGGGCCCTTTGGTTTTACATAGGCTTATGTTGGGAAAATCTTTAAAAATCTTCTTCTCTGAAACTGCAAGGCCCAGGTCTTTGATATTTGGTGTGAAGCTTCATCTTGTGGACCTCTACCAAGATTGTTCAATAATAGCCCTGGGGCCAAAAATGCCCCTGCTCCAGGGCCCTTCGGTTTTACATAGACTTACATAGGGGAAATCTTTAAAAATCTTCTTCTCTGAAACCACAAGGCCTAGGTCTTTAATATTTGGTATGAAGCTTCAGCTAGTGGACCTCTACCAAGATTGTTCAAATTATAGCCCTTGGGCCACAAATGCCCCCGCCCGGGGTCCTTTGGTTTTACATAGACTTCTATAGTGATAATCTTTGAAAACCTTCTCTGAAACAGCCAGGCCCAGATCTTTGATATTTGGTGTGAAGCTTCATCTAGTGGACCTCTATCAAGATTGTTTAAATTATAGCCCTGAGTCCAAAAATGCCTCTGCCCCGGGGCCGTTTGGTTTTACATAGGCTTATGTAGGGAATATCTTTAAAAAAATCTTCTTCTCTGAAATCTCAAGGCCCAGGTCTTTGATATTTTGTGTGTAGCTTCATCTACTGGACCTTTGCCAAGATTGTTTAAATTATAGCCTTTGTTGATATTTGGTATGAAGCTTCACCTTTTTAGACCTCCCTCAACATTATGCACATTATAACCTTGGGGTCAATAATGGTCCTCCCCGGGGCACACTTGTTACTCTATGGATCAGGTGAGCGATCCAGGGCCATCATGGCCCTCTTGTTCATTGTTTTTAGCAGATTATAAGGCTTGACATTACATGTGAATGGTTTGCCCCACAGAAAATTCACATGTTATATCAAGCCTTATTTTTTGCTGAAAAATAAGAAGAACAAGATGTGTTTGTGAAACACTGATGCCCCCGGACAGCGCCAATGTTAATGTTTTTAAAAATTTTGAAAAAATAGGTCAACGGTCAAGGTCAAGGTCACGAAATCAAAAATTATGGTACCACTGGAAAGGTCTTGTGATAAGGTATACACATGTGAAATATGAAAGCTCTATCTATTACCATTCAAAAGTTATGCCCAATGTTAAAGTTTTTGCAGACGGACAAACGGACAAACAGACAAACAGACGGACAGACCAAAAACTATATGCCCCCGAATCTCTTAGATTCCGGGGGCATAAAAATACTTGGAAACTGCTGTCTGTAAAGCATGTTTTGCACTTGAACGCCTAATTTGCTCCTACTGAAATGGCACTTACATGTAGCTGCCTTGGTGTCTTTTGCTACTTTCCGTAATAAATCATGAAAGTTTGGACATCTACAGGATTTGATGTAATTCTCCTAAAATTCTAGCAAATTTGTTTCACCATCCACCAAGGCATCCAAAAGGTGCAGACAGAATGGCAAGCAGTGTAGACCCTGATCAAACTGCTCCTTTTAGGAGCAGTCTGATCTGGATCAGCACTGTTTGCTTAGGTCTTTATGTCCCAATACTTTTTCATTACGGTCCCTTCAGATCAGGAAGCAGCTACTTGATACTTGCAAGAAAAGTTTATTTTCAACACTGCATTGGGCCTCCATCCATTAGTGCTTGGAGAAATAGATTGTGCTGCATGACGCTTCCACGCAGAGCTGACTGAGTACTGGTAAACAGCTAAGAGGGTCTAAGCCTGCCCAGGCAAAGTGGTGTGAGTTGGACCATTCCTACATACATGTACATGTATAAACCATTTTGGTTTGTTTGGGTGACAGGGCTTCAGATGTTATTTTATCTCAATGTTGGGTAAAAGTCCCACAAAATTGGAAGCAACTTCTCCAAAATGACCTAAATAGTGTTGATTGGGATGTAAAACCTCAATTCAAACAAACAAACAAACAAAATCTACGAGGGCCCACTTGTTATTGGTGAAATAAAGCTGGAAGTATCTTGCTGAAAAAAGTGTGAAATATTTTGCAATGTAAAAGCTACCCACATACCTTTTCAGCAAAAATAATCTTTTTTGACGTACTGGGCCTAGGTGTCCAAAGCATTGTTCGCTTGACAAGCTCATTCAGTGGTCAAATTGTTAACTGTTCTAGCTGGTACAATATCTAAAATTTGGGTATTTTTGCGGAAAAAAATGTGAGTAGCTTGCAAGCTACTCACATTTTTTCAGCAAAAATATTAGTACCATATAATTGGCCATATTAAATGATCAAAGTTTTAATGTTGTTAGTTTTGAACAACTGGCCCCTAAATGTTTGAAGTATCAACATAATGTTAACTTCCAAGTATGTGCCTGCTGTATAAATTAATTTAGCCACACCCATTGCTCATTATCAACCAGTCAAATCACTTGGTATTTGTTTACTTAATGAAGTCCACGAAAAACAGTGTGGATCCTGATCAGTTGTCTTTTCAGAAGCCTACACTGTTTGCAAAGGTAGGTGATGTGCGTAGCAGGATAACAGGGATAATTCTGGCTCAGAATATCATGGGAGAAAATATCTCACCCAGCTGAAACTGGTGAGAAATTACGAAATTTCAGTGAAACAGTACAGTAATGTCCTTAGTCAAATAACGTTTTGCTATGAGATTTTTCTCCCATTTAGTCAATTTCAATGAGATTTTTGGCGAAAAAGTGAGCAAATCTCTCCAAATCTCGCCCGAAAATGATCCCTGGGATAAGGGTTAACTCTTTTGATGCTTAACCCTTTTTGTACCAAACGGAATCTTCCACCTTATATATAGGAGTCCATTTTAAAATTTAGGGGTGTCAGGTTGTGTTTTCATCAAAATTTATTTGGAAAATGACTGAACTTTTAGCAAACAGTGGAGGCCCTGATCAGATGCCGCACCGCAGAACGCGGCGTCTGATCTGGGTCTGCACTGTTTGCAGAGGTAACCGTTTTAGGGTTTTTGGTTCAAAATTGGTTAATTTTTATCTTGACAGCTTGGAGAAGAAACTGCGACTGTTGAAGAGAGAAAATGATGTTCTGCGATCATCAGCCTCCCTGAGTTTCCGACCAAGTGATTCAACAAGTCCGACCCCAGCATCTCTCAGCTCTCACAACTCGTACACAGAGACCTGTATCAAAGCCTTACAGGAGGCCCAGGTGAGATAAATAAATACGCATGATTTGTTTGAACGGAGGTTTAATGTCCCTGTCAACACTATATAGGTCATCTTGGAGATGTTGCTTCCAATTTTGTGGGACTTTTACCCAACATTGAGATGAAATGACATCTCAAGCCCTGCCACCCAATGAAGTCAATTGGGTTTATATGCAGAGATGGTCTTTACTCATGTCACTTTACCCCTAAGTAGCTTAGCACTAGCAGTACTCCTGTGGTCGGTTTCAGCTCTGCATATTATTACTGGGCTGTTAAACTCCAATACAAACAAACAAACAAAACAGTTCACCAAATGTTTATAGAGTTATGTTCATTTGAAAATTTCTGTGAACATTTTGTTTATGGCCAACTCGCCTTACAGTGAACATTTAATCAAGCTGAAAATTGATATATAGTTTGACCACAATGTGGAGCAGCGCATATTGTTTCGAGGTTATGGCTTACCAGGTATAAATAAAGTTACGCCCCTTTGCAGATTTCTGTAAGTACTTTGTTTGTGGCTAACTTCTCCTACAATTAATATCTGATGAAGCTGAAAGTTCATATATAGTTATATATATTATGTGGCACAGTGCTTATTGTTTTGTGGTTACGGTCCACCAAAAATTAATGGAGTTATGCCCCTTTTGAAAATTTCTGTAGGCTTACTTCTCCTGCAGGTAACATTCGATCTAGCAAAATCTTGATGTTACCTTAAGTTTGACTATGATGTGGAGCAGTGCATATGGTTTAGAGAGGATGGTCCAGCAAATATTTATGCAACTATAACAGTTTGAAAATATCTGTAGACATTTTCATTCCCGGCTATCTCCTCCTACAGAAGCCTCCGTGGTTGAGTGGCTACGCTACTCGCCTTGTAAACCAGGGGTCGCAGGTTCGATCCCGGGCTTCTCCAGACTTTCGGATGAGTCTTTAAACCGAGGTCCCGTCTCCGTATGACCTTAGCTGTTGGTGGGACGTAAAACTGAAACACTCACTCACTCATCTCCTCCTACAATTTAGATCCGATCAAGCTGAAACTATATATGTAGTTAGACCATGATATGGAGCAGATCTTATTATTTCAAGGTTTCAGTCCAACAAATATTAAACTTGACCTCAGTGTTGATACAGATGACCTCCGAACAATACAGGATAGTCAATTAATAAAGTGTCTTATTAATTGACTATCCTGTATTGATCGGAGGTCGTCCGTATTAACACCAGGTCAACCAATTTTAACTGAGATCGAGTGATCGAGGTAAACAAATCGATAATCATGATTTTTTAATTGTGTCAATTAAGAAAAAATTGTCATTGATCAAGTAATTTCATATTGACCCTGTTACATATCCTCGGTCAGCTGCATTAGCCCTCGGCCTCAGGCCAATGCAGCAGACCTCGGACCTGAATTACTTGATTAATAACATAATATTATAGAGGTTGTAGTGCATCATTTTCACATGCATGAATATCACTAAAATATCACTGATGCTAAACTTTTTTTCAGGAGAGATACAACCGTTCAAGTTCACGATGCAGTAACTGTTCTAGCCTTAGCTACTCACCAAAAATCGACAAATCCCAAGACAGAGTGTCCGGGACGCAACATTCTCCAGCCAGTAGCAGAGAGAGCCAAAAACAAGGGTCGTCAAAGTCTATTCACTCCTCCACTTCTGGCTTTAGGGAAGTGAATGAACTACTTACAAAAGGGGGTGTTCAGTTCTCATCATATTTGACTAGTAAGACTCTTGATTCAGCTGTAGATGAAGCCATCTGTATGGATGATGAAAGTATTCTAAATGATGAAGTCTTAGTGGACAACGTTTCACGTAGTTTGAGAAAAGGAGGTATTTATACTGTTCCGGGTGATGCACTGAATGATGGGCACAGTTTTGAAACAAGAGTTGATGTTCATTGTTGTGATAATGAGAAAAGCTTAACAACTCTTACAGTAGAAGGGATAAGTGCTGAATGTGATTATCATGTTGAGAATGAGGTTATGCAACAAATGAATCTCGCTGATGAAAACAGAACTAGTAAAAGTAATGTTGATTGTATCCCTAAGCCTGATAAAGGGAATTTAGAACAGTTAGAATTGCTCAAACTAGAAACTGATACTGGTGAAAATAGTGATCATAACGCAGAGAACAAAGATGGAAAAGAAGTTACAGCAACAAGACGAAGGTCATTGCCAGAAGTTATTGCTACACCAAATCCCACAGCATACCGAGTTAGTGCCAAAATATCAAAACAGACACAGTGTAGTTTAATACAACAAAGTAAGGGCACTTTAGAAGATCAGTTTATCAAAACGGTGAAGACAAATTCTAAACTGTCAGAGGAACTAAGTCATGCTCGGAAAGAGATAGAAATCCTTCGGCAAAAACTAAAACAGATTGAGGTAATGCTGATTTTTGTATCCCGTACATAGCAATAGATAAGGCCCTTTTCATCTGAAAAGTACCAATATTTTCCTTATTTCTGCAAGAAAACATATGTTGTGCATGGTGCTTCTAATGAGTACCCACAACATATGTTTTCGTGCAGAAAAAAAATAATATGTAAATACCCACTCTTATCCGGTGCTATTCCATTATGAAAACACAGAATATATACAGTTTACAAATATGCTTCTAGTTATACCCCCGGCATACGAAGTATGTCAGGGTGTATATAGTTTTCGTCTTTCCGTCCGTTCGTCCGTTCGTTGGTTCGTTCGTATGTTCGTTTGTTCGTTTGTTCGTTCGTTCGTTAGTTCGTTCGTACGTTCGTACGTTCGTTCGTCATCCTTTATGTCAAAGTTTTGCGTTAAACCTTTTTGATTGCTCATATCTCTGTAACCACAGGTTGGATTCTCTTCATATTTGGTACAGGATATCTCTATAGCATTACCTTTCATATGGAATATCTAAGCCCCTGGGTGGGTTGTCTGTCTGTCCCTCTGTCTGTTCATCTACTTTTACGTCAAAGTTTTGTGTTAAACCTTTTTCATTGCTGATATCTCTGTAACCACATGTTAGATTCTCTTCATATTTGGTATAGGATATCTCTATAGCATTACCTTTCATATGGAATATCTAAGCCCCTGGGTGGGCTGTCTGTCTGTCTGTTCATCTAATTTTACGTCAAAGTTTTGTGTTAAACCTTTTTCATTGCTGATATCTCTGTAACCACATGTTAGATTCTCTTCATATTTGGTATAGGATATCTCTATAGCATTACCTTTCATATGGAATATCTAAGCCCCTGGGTCAAGCCCCTGGGTGGGCTGTCTGTCTGTCTGTTCATCTAATTTTACGTCAAAGTTTTGTGTTAAACCTTTTTCATTGCTGATATCTCTGTAACCACATGTTAGATTCTCTTCATGTTTGGTAAAGGATATCTCTATAGCATTACCTTTCATATGGAATATATAAGCCTCTGGGTCAAGCCCCTGGGTGGGCTGTCTGTCTGTCTGTTCATCTACTTTTACGTCAAAGTTTTGTGTTAAACCTTTTTCATGGCTGATATCTCTGTAACCACATCTTAGATTCTCTTCATGTTTGATAAATGATTTCATGATGCATGTCCATTCCCCCACCCATGGTGACCTTGACCTCAAGGTCACAGACTTAGAAATTTTACATTTGGTTAAAGTTTTATGTCAAAATTTATAGATGCCTGTGTGTTCTATTTGATGCCCTCACTCCCTTGGTCCATTTAGAAATTTTATGTTTGGTTTAAGCTTTTACAAGCACATTTATAGATTCTTATAGCTTCTTGACTTCATTCATATTACATACAAGCTCGAAAGATATATCAGAGGGTGATGCTGGCCGGGGGTATACGTGACCCACTGGTCACTTTCTCTAGTTTTTCTGCCCTGGCTATTGTTTGACCTGACGGATGTTTTTAGAGGCATTCCTTGTTTGTTTTGTTCTTTCAAAAATTATTTGAATGCTGTTTGCAAATGTAATAAGACATCTGATGGATAAAAGCAAAATTTTGGGAGGCTATATTCTGCATTGTTATCATGTGATATACCAGACACATGAAGCTTAAGAATTCACTCCGTATATTTTTGGCAAGACACTCGGATTGAGAATGAAAACTTTCCCAAATACTCGGAGAAAGATCAAGCATACTCTGTGTTTTCTGAACAACTGCACAGATAAACTTCCATCAAATTTGCCTGGGCAGTTCACTCCAAAGTCCTAGAGATCTAGTGTGAGATGTGCCATGCATGCAGCAAGCCAGCTACCTGGAAGGGGACCAGTTTATGTGGATGTTGCTGCATGTTAATAAAAAATCTGACGATGATGATGATGACTCATCCATTTTTCCACCAGGGAAACAACTTTAAAGAATTCCTGAAAATTTCCAAAAAAGAGAGAATTTGCTCCTCTGTAGCAATTTCTTACTTTTAAGATATTGTGACCCCATTCATTAGGAAAACAAAAACTGTGAACTCCGTAAAGTGTCTCCATTACTCTCTGATTTAAACATTTGTATATTTTACCAAATTTTCAGGATTCCAAGCTTCAGAGAGAGTATGGTGACAGTCTTTACCCAGTAAATGATGATAAAAATCTCGAGGACAATGGTTATTACACCAGCAGCAATAAGACAACACGACAGAGCAGGTAAAACAAGTTTCGCTGTAAAAAATGGTGGCTTTCAGTGGGCCAGTCTGATGCCTGCTGATGAGCAGGAGATTGAGGGTTTGACCCCTGCTGGATTAGCAATCTTAACCCATTTTGTACCTAATGGAATCTTCCACCATATGAATAGAACTAGTCCATTCAACAATTTAGGGGTGTCAGGTCATGTTTTCTTCAAAATCTATTTGACAAAATGGCCAAACTTTTTGCAAACAGTGTAGACCTTGATCTAACACCGCAGAACATGGGGTAAGATCTGGGCCTGCACTGATCGCCAGGGTACCTGTTTTGGGGTTCCCGGTACAAAATGGGTTAAACTAGCAACAGTATAACCATATTGTGAGGTGCAATTGAATGCTTAGGCCGCCGGCCATCGGGGCTTGAAGAAATAGATGAGCTGCCTGTTGCTTCCATGCAGAGCTGAAACCGACCACACACGAGTAATGGTAAACCACTTAGTGGATCTAAATATGTTCTATAAAAGGGTTATCATTTGGAAGCAAGGAATACACCACAGAAATAGAAAATATGAAGTGTACATTTTTTCTGGGCCAGACTAGCTAGTTTCGGCCAATTAGGCCTCATCAGTGACCCTCAAATATTTTCAAAATTCCAGAATGGAATCAATGATCCCAAAGGACAAGAAAATATAAACTACACTATGATGTAGGGCAGGGAGACTTTTTACAGCCGCCACACATAAGCCTGGCCAGACAAAGCGGTGCGAGTCTGACGGTCCATGCTTATAAATCCTATTGGTTTCATTGGGCAAGAGGGCTTGAGATGTCATTTCATCACAGTGTCGAGTAAAAGTCCCACAAATTTGGAAGCAACGTCTCAAAAATGACCTATGCAGTGTTGATGGGGACGTTAAATCTCAAATCAAACAAACAAACAAAAGCAATTGAATACTCATTATGCAGACTGTGGACAAAGTTGGCAAAAGGAGCATGTGTATTAAAGCACAATAAGTTCCTAAATAAACACAAGTCAGCAATTTGTATTCAGACCCAGATCAGACTGCTCCAGAAGGAGCAGTTCAGGAGCAGTCTGATCAGGGTCTACACTTTTTGCCATCCCATTTGCTTCTTTTGGACTCTGTGCAGGTTCATGCAATACAATATTGGAGCATCTGCCATCATTACAGTAAAAACGGTGATCGGTCAACTGCTTGAACATTCACTAATTTTTTGGGGGGATGGGGGGGTGGTTTTACAGCCCTTTCAAGATTATTTCACTCATATCGAGCTGATTGTTAATCAGAGGTGGGCAAAAACAGGACACCTGGAGAAAAGCACATTACCTACATTTGCAGAACTTGGCATCTAACATGTGACCCGAGCCAGGCTCAAACAACGGCAGTGAGAGTCAGTGCTCTTATCCACTAGGCCACAGACATTCACTTATAAGTATAAACATATCTGTTCATAATATAAAATTCTTTTGAAAAATCCGGCCCCCGCCAATCGGGATTTGAAGAAATAGATGGGCTGCATGATGCTGCCACTCAGAGCTTGGATGACTTAAGCCTGCCCAGGCAAAGCGGTGCGAGTCGGACCGTCCATGCTTAACACCCTATTGGTTTCAATGGGCAGCAGGGCTTCAGATGTCATTTCATCTCAGTGTTGGATAAAAGTACCACAAAATGGGAAGCAACGTCTCCAAAATGACCTCTACAGTGTTGATGGGGATGTTAAACCTCAAGTCAAACAAACAAACTTTTTGCAAAATCAGATTTGGATCCAGAGGTAAACTGCAAAAGTGCAGAAATTTAGATCTAATTCCTGGATAATGAAAATGTAACATCATGTATCGTTATTATGATAAAAGGAAAATCACTTAATTCTTCTATCTCCATCTGTATGTTTCCCCTCTGAGAAATCAGTGGTTCATTGGGGATTGATATTTTGGCAGAATCAGCTGTAATAATTTTCACAAGAGTCGTAGATTTGCAGACTGCATTCATTTCTAAATCTTTGCCACTCTCTGGGCTAATTCAACAGACAACACATTGTTGATATTTTCATGCCCCCGGAATCTAAGATTCTGGGGGGCATATAGTTTTTGGTCTGTCCGTCTGTTTGTCCGTTTGTCTGTTTGTCCATTTGTCCGTTTGTCCGTCTGCAAAAACTTTAACATTGGGCATAACTTTTGAATGGTAAGTGGTACAGCTTTCATACTTCACATGTGCATTCCTTGTCACAAGACCTTTCAAGAGGTACCATAAATTTTGACCTCGTGACCTTCACCTTGCGCTGTCCGGGGGCATTTGTGTTTCACAAACACATCTTGTTCTTAATTTTTCAAGAAAACAGGACTTGACAGCTCATGCAAATTGTCTTGTTTTTGTTTTTTAGCTCACCAGAGCTGAAGGCTCCGGGGGAGCTTATAGTATAGTATAGGCATTGGTCCGTCATCCGTCGTCGTCTGTGTCTGTGTCTGCGTCTGCGTCTGCATCGTAAACATTTTCAAACAACATCTCCTCTGAAACTACTTGGCCAATTGAAACCAAATTACATGTGGAGCCTCTATTGGAAGGGGGAACGACAGTTTGTTCGTGAGGACTGGGTCACATGACCAATATGGCCGCCATGCCCATATATGGTAAAAACCTTTAAAAATCTTCTTCTCAAGAACCAAACAGCCGATGATCTTGAAACTTGGTATGCAGCATCAGGGACTCGGGCCCTACCAAGTTTGTTCAAATGATGACCTTTGGTTGACCTTGACCTGTTTTACGTCAAGGTCAAATTTGGTCACTTAGACATTTGTATGGAAAAATGGCAAAACAGTGGATTTTTCTGATTGTATGTTAGCAAGTGGCATCAGAAATGGTATTTGCAATCAGCTGAATGGAAGTTTATCAGTTTCAAAGGTCAAGGTTATTTACCGACCTTTGTCCAGGACAGCTCAGATTTTGTATTTTTATCTTCTTCTTCACTTAAACTACTTGGCCAATTGAAACCAACCTTACATGTGGAGTTTCTATGGAATGGGGGAACGAAAGTTTGTTCGTGAGGACTGGGTCACATGACCAATATGGCCGCCATGCCAATTAATGGTAAAAACCTTTAAAAATCTTCTTCTCAAGAACCGAACGGCCAATTATCTTGAAACTTGGTATGGAGCATCAGGGACTCTGGCCCTGCCAAGATTGTTCAAATGATGACCTTTGGTTGACCTTGACCTGTTTTAAGCCAAGGTCAAATTTGGTCACTTAGACATTTGTATGGAAAAATGGCAAAACAGTGGATTTTTCTGATTGTATATTAGCTAGTGGCATCAGAAATGGTATTTACAATCAGCTGAATGGAAGTTTATCAGTTCCAAAGGTCAAGGTCATTTACCGACCTTTGTCCAGGACAACTCAGATTCAGTATTTTTATCTTCTTCTTCACTTAAACTACTTGGCCAATTGAAACCAAATTACAGGTGGAACCTCTAAGGCATGAGGGAACGAAAGTTTGTTCGTGAGGACTGGGTCACATGACCAATATGGCCGCCATGCCCATATATGGTAAAAACCTTTAAAAATCTTCTTCTCAAGAAACGAATGGCTGATGATCTTGAAACTTGGTATGCAGCATTAGAAACTCTGGCCCTACCAAGTTTGTTCAAATGATGAGCTTTGGTTGACCTTGACCCGTTTCATGTCAAGGTCAAATTTGGTCACTTAGACATTTTCATGGAAAAATGGCAAAACAGTGTATTTTTCTGATTGTATGTTAGCTAGTGGCATCAGAAATGGTATTTACAATCAGCTGAATGGAAGTTTATCAGTTCCAAAGGTCAAGGTCTTTTACCGACCTTTGTCCAGGATGGCTCAGATTCTGTATTTTTATCTTCTTCTTCACTTAAACTACTTGGCCAGTTGAAACCAAATTACATGGGGAGCCTCAATGGAATGGAATGAGGGAACGAAAGTTTGTTCGTGAGGACTGGGTCACATGACCAGTATGGCCGCCATGCCAATATATGGTAAAAACCTTTAAAAATCTTCTTCTCAAGAACCGAATGACCGATGATCTTGAAACTTGGTATGCAGCATCAGGGACTCTGGCCCTACCAAGTTTGTTCAAATGATGACTTTTGGTTGACCTTGACCTGTTTTATGTCAAGGTCAAATTTGGTCACTTAGACATTTGTATGGAAAAATGGCAAAGTAGTGGATATTTCTGATTTTTGGTAGGCTGTGACGTCAAAAATGATATTTGTTGTTAGCTGAATGGAAGTTTATTAATTGCAGAGGTCAAGGTCATTACTGACCTTTGTCTTGGATGGCTCAGATTCAGTATTTTTATCTTCTTCTCCAGTAAAAGAGCTGTGCTGATTGAAACCAAATTACATGAAAAGCCTCGGGGTGAGGCATTTAATGATTATTCGTGGTATTGTTGTCACATGACCAAGATGGGCCCCTTGCCTGTATATGGTATAAACCACATGACCTCTGGTGAGCGTAGTGGCCCATGGGCCTCTTGTTTATTTTGAGGGGGGGGGGGGGGGGGGGGGGGGAGACGGGAGTAAGAAAAATGTTTCAAAATGTTGTCTGCTGAAAAAATACCCAGCATGCAGGGCATTAAGTGGAATGAAGACACTCGCAGGGGAGGCAACTCACAAAGAAATACTTATGTCTCCCTTATCAGTAGTGGTCTACTCTTGAAGGAAAGAATTCGCTCCTCAAGGGCTAATTCTCTCCTCCTTTATCAGAGCTTTATTGGGCGAAAGGGCTTGAGATGTCATTTCATCTCAACGTTGGGTAAAAGTCCCACAAAATTGGAAGTAACGTCTCCAAAATGACCTTTAAAGTGTTGACGGGGAAGTTAAACCTCAAATCACACACACTTTATCAGAGCTTTTCAGTTTATAGAACCCCAAGACTGAAGCCTTAAAATGTCTCTTCTTTGCAAAAATGACAGAAAATATGCTGTATCACCATACTTCAAAAACGTAATATACATATTGCAAAATCATAATCAATTACAGTCAACCCTCTTTATACCGACATTCGTTTTAACAGCAAAACTCGTTATAACGGAAATTTGATTGGAATGACTACTTAGCTAAAGGCTTAGTCCCGGTTCCGAGCGGTATGGGCTTCCCCTCGGGTTGGAAATGCACAAATCGAGGCCATAGTCATGAAAGGTTCTTGTAATCTAATACTCCAAGAAACAAATGTAAGATATAAAATTATATATGTCTTTAACATTTGTTTCTTAGAGTAATAATGGGGAAAAGGCCTTTTACTACCTATCATACTCCTAACTGGGATTCTTAACGGCAAATTCTTTCAAATGGCACAATAATAGGGAACAAATTTTGTCTTCATAATGAGGGTCCGAGGTCAGTCTAGTGATACTGGTTTTCTTTTTCTGGTCTTTAAGTTATAAAACTTTTCACATGTTCAACTGACTTTTTTCCTGCCCATCAATTTTAAAATGCCAACGATTGTTCTTTGACAAACATATATTGCCCTCAATGTGTCTAAGGACTTAATTTTGGCCTGTACTTCTGTACTTTCGGCCCCTGCCCATCGGGGAAAAAATAGATGGGCTGCATGATGCTTCCACGCAGAGCTGAAACCAACCGCACACGAGTACTGTTAAACGGCTTAGAGGATCTAAGCCTGCCCAGGCAAAGCGGTGCGAGTCGGACCGTTCATGCTTATAAGCCCTATTGGTTTCATTGGGCGGCAGGGCTTGAGATGTCATTTCATCTCAATGTCAGGTAAAAGTCCCATAAAATTGGAAGCAGCATTTTCAAAATGACCTATACAGTGTTGACGGGGACCTTAACCTCAAATCAAACAAAACAAAGTACTTCTGTATGGAATATCTTGATATCCTGTGCTCTACTTATTTACAGTGTCAATAAAAAGTCAAGCCCTAAAAGAGTGTCTGCCACACCTGTCTCGTATGCGGGACCTATCCCAGGATGCAAGTGTTCATCATGCCAAGAAGGTCTTGGGAGCGATGATGACCTATCCCATTACTCGGACCACTTGATGGATGAACCACCTAGATATGCTGTGAAGTAAGTTGAACAATAATTGTTGCATAAAATCCTGTCATCACGTGAACAAGTCCGTGAAATGAAGACCCCACTAAACCCCTCTTTATATAGAGAAAACGAGGTTTACGGGGGTATACATTATTTGTCTTATTTCTGCTCCAATGCATAGGTTGTGGGTACTCGTTAGAACCACCTCACTGAGGTGGTTCTAACGAGCACCCTCAACCTATGTTTTGAGCATTTATAACAAAAATATCAAGGATTTTCATCAGAAAAGTAGCCATTATGGAGATGTGAAAAATGCACTATGCCGCATGGGTGTGTTATCGTAATGGAAGATAGCTGTTTGAAGCTATTCTTGAATGGGCCAGATGTTGTGTTCAAACAACAAAACTCATGTTCAAATCATTAAATTCATGTACTGTTTGAACATGGATTTTGTTTTGTTTTGTTTGATTTGAGGTTTTAGGTCCGCGTCAACACTGTAAAGGTAATTTTGGAGACATTGCTTCCAATTGTGTGGGACTTTTACCCGACATTGAGATGAAATGACATCTCAAGCCCTGTTGCCCAATGAAACCAATAGGGTTTATAAGCATGGACGGTCAGACACTCGCACCGCTTTGCCTGGGCAGGCTTAGATCCTCTAAGCGGTTTACCAGTACTCGTGTGTGGGTCTGTTTCAGCTCTGCGTGGAAGCATCATGCACATGGATTTTGTACTTTTGATATCATAAGATGGGGCCTTGTTTTGGTTACAGTAATTTTGACGCCTTGAACATAGCATTTTAAAATTTTATGATGAAGTGACTTCATCATAAAATTTTAAAATGCTATGTTCAGGGTGACAACATTACTGCAGCCAAAGCAAGGCCCATTTTATGATATCAAAAGTCAGAATGTTATTGCAGAACTGAGGTCATTGTTAACAACGTTCTGAACTAGCTGCCATAGTGGTTTTATGGTCGCATCTGAAGAGTTAATATGGAGTTTTGTGCTGTTTTCATAATTTGGCATTGGACATACAAGTTGTGAAAGAATAATGATCATCCATGTTCATTTCATTGCATTAACATTTGTCACGGTGCCTCGGAAGGTATTTAAACCCTTGGTCTAATGGCCTCGTTTTCAAACAGCTTCCTTGGGCCCGGCAAATGTGGGTCAGGAAGAAAAACCTCCTGTTTTTAGCTCACCTGTCACATAGTGACGAGGTGAGCTTTTGGGATCACTTTTTGTCCGTCGTGCGTCTGTGCATCCGTAAACTTTTTCTTCAAACTCATCCTAAACCACTGACCGGATTTTGACCAAACTTCACAGGAATGATCCTTAGGTGGTCCCCTTTCAAAGTTGTTCAAATGGTTCCGGTCCATTGCACATTTAGGTCACAGGAGCCAAACATAGATTTTTTTCACCGAAAACTTAAAAAAATCTTCTTCTCTGAAACCACAAGGCCCAGGTCTTTGATATTTGGTATGAAGCTTCATCTAGTGGACCCCTACCAAGATTGTTCAAATTATAGTGCTGGGGCGAAAAATGCCCCAGCCCTGGGGCCCTTTGGTTTTACATAGGCTTATATAGGGAAAATCTTTAGAAATTCTTCTCTTAAACCGCCAGGGCCAGGTCTTTGATATTTGGTATGAAACTTCATCTAATGGACCTCTACCAAGATTGTTCAAATTATAGCCTTTGGGCCAAAAATGTCCCTGCGCTGGGACCCACTAGTTTTACATAGGCATAAAAAGGAAAAAAAACCTTTAAAAATCTTCTTGTCCGAAACCAGAAGACCCATGTCTTTGATATCTGGTGTGAAGCTTCAACTAGTGAACCTCTGCTGAGATTGGTCAAATTATAGCCCTGGCGCCAAAAATGCCCATGCGCCAGGGCCCGCTGGTTTTACATAGTCTTCTATTTAAAAATCTACTTTTCTGAAACCAGAAGGCCCAGGTTATTGATATTTGGTCTGAAGCCTTATCTAGTGAACTGCTACCAAGTTTATTCAAATTATAGCCCTTGGGCCAAGAATGCACCAGAGACGCACCAGAGACACTGATACTCAGGTGAGCGATTCAGGGCCCTCTTGTTATGCAGTAATGGAGACTGCTTAGGGGATAACTGTATTCAAAATTATCATTTGGGGAAGTAAATCAGCAGTTTTCTGGTCGGAAATCTCTTTTTATAGCGACACATCATCATAGCCATAAAAACTGAATTTGCAACCATAAAACTGACAATTTCCCGCTCAAAATGACACTGCAGTTATTCCCACTCTATTCATTTATTAGGTTTAAATGATGTCACCTCACCACAGAGACGTCTGAAACAACATTGTTGCTCAAATAAAAGTTTCTGTGTGCTTTACATTCTATATGAAAATCTGCAAATAAATATAGTAAAATTCCACTATTAAGACAACCTAAAATTAAGACTAAATCTGCCATTAAAAGCCAATTGAGAAGGCTTCAGTCATTCTTTCATTGTGTTTTCTACACATGGTGTCTCCTATTGATGGACCATCTTTGGGACTGTTCAAAAGTGGTCTTAAAGACCACTTTTGAACAGTCCCAAAGGTGGTCTTAATACAGGTTATTTTAGCTTTGGAAATTATTATCGAGATGTAGAGGCAACCGCAGTAGTCCAATGGACCATTCAAACCAGGAAAGCCCAAGAAGGTAAGAATCTAGCTGAAATTTCTGAAAATTTATTTAAATAAATATAACAAAAGATAATAACTTGCAGTTTGGTTGTTTTCACGGACAAAAAGGGATACATGTTATTGCCGACACTTGCAAATTAGGTGCCTGAAAAGTGGTTCCGGTCTGAAAATGGTCACTAGACATACATGTATTATAGGTCAGTAGAAGGTATTATAGGTAGGTCACTACCGATAATAGCTTGACGTTTATTCGACCCCCTTTATTTGGTTGCTAGAATGGCTGGTTGCGATATAAAATTCATTCTTGAGTCCCTGGCAAATTCTTCACACCGCTCCTGATAAGAAATTGGGATACCGTAAAGATCCTAAAATCTATGGGATGGCAAACATTGAAGACACAGATCAGACTGCTTCTTCAGGAGCAGTCTGATGTAGGGCTGCACTGTTTGCTTAGGCCTGTCAGTCCCAATACTTAGGACCATTATGGTAATTTAGAAAGCTATTTTATGATGTATACTCATTAGAATTACTTTGCTGAGGCAATTCTAATGCACTTTGTTTCAAAGAAGCATTATGTTATCTGGCATATAACTTAAAAACAAAACAACATAAACAAAACAACAAAAACAATGTATATAACTACCCCTGTCTCAAAAAAAATTCATGGCCCTTAAGGTATTGATGTATTCGATTTGATTGATTGATTTGAGGTTTATCGTCCCCGTCCACACTGTATAGGTCATTTTGGAGACGCTGCTTCCAATTTTTTGGGACTTTTACCCGACATTGAGATGAAATGACATCTCAAGCCCTGTCGCCCAATGAAACCAATAGAGTTTATAAACATGGACGGTCCGACACGTACCGCTTTACCTGTGCAGGCTTAGATCCTCTAAGCAGTTACCAGTGCTCGTGTGAGAAAGGTTTCAGCTCTGCTTTGAAGCATCATGCAGCCCATTTATTTATTCAAGCCCCAATGGGCAGGGGCTGTTGATGTATTCAAGCCATTGATGTTTCTATTTGTGTTGCTATGATAGATTTTAGCCCTCTGATCCTTTCCCAGCTTGGAATCACATTGATTCTAAGTGAAAAAAAATGATTACTTAACCCATTCAGTGCCAGAAACCCCTAAACGGGTACCCTGGCAAACAGTGCAGGCCCAGATCAGATGCCCCAGAACGCGGCGTCTGATCAGGGCCTCCACTGTTTGCAAAAAATTCAGCCATTTTCCTAACAAAATTTGAAGAAAACAACCTGACACCCCTAAATTTTGAAATGGACTCATGTTTTATATAAGGAGGAAGATTCGATTTGGTACAAAAAGGGTTAAGCCCCCACCCATCGGGGGCTTGAAGAAATATATGGGCTGCATGATGCTTCCACGCAGAGCTGAATCCGACCCACACACGAGTACTGGTAAACCACTTAGAGGATCTAAGCCTGCCCAAGCAAAGCGGTGTGAGTGTCGGACCGTCCATGCTTATAAACACTATTGGTTTCATTGGGCGACAGGGCTTGAGATGTCATTTCATCACAATGTCGGGTCAAAGTCCCACAAAATTAGAAGCAACGTCTCCAAAATGACCTTTACAGTGTTGATGGGGACGTTTAACCTCAAATCAAACAAACAAACAAATACATAAAGGGTTAACATGTATATTTGGACACCTTAGGACGTGCTGTAATTCTCCTAAATTATTAACAAATTTGTTTCACGATCTAGCAAAGAGTCCAAAAGGTGCTGACCGAATGGTAAACAGTGAAGTCCCTGATCAGACTGCTCCTTCAGGAGCAGTTTGATCTGGGTCTGCACTGTTTGCTTAGGCCTATCTGTCCCAGTACTTAGAATCATTACGGTATTTATCGTTATTATACCCCCACAAATGAAATTTGGGGGGGTATATAGGAGTGAGCTTGTCGGTCTGTCGGTCGGTCTGTCGGTCGGTCGGTCTGTTGACTTGGTTTCCAGGCGATAACTCAAAAAGCGCTTCACCGATCTTTATAATTTTTGGTACACTGATGCAACATCATAAAATACAGGTCAAGTTCGATTTCCACTACAATTCGTCAATTTTCGACATAGTTATGGCCCATTTCAAGTGAAACTAGAATCGCGCAGTCGATGGCAAGCCATCGCATATCCCCACGTTTCCCCGCGGGCCCCACCCCCTAGGGGTGTTTGACCCGAGGGGTAAAATTTTGATTGTGATGTATTCTACTCATCATGCCTTCGATTTAATATGCTACACGACCATGTTCTGAAAACTTTGATTTTTTATCCCCAAGGTGCCCCACCCCCTGGCCCCACTCCCAGGGGTAGGTTTAAAATTCCGAAAAAGTTATGCACTCCCCAGACCAGTTTTATCAGTTCCCAAAGTTTCAAGTTTCTATCTATAACGGTCTAGGAGGAGTTATCCAGTAACAGTAATGTATGGGGGTAAAGGGGTCAAAATCAGTTTTTGACCTCTGGTGACCTCAAAATTGACCCCAGGGGTCAAATTTTGAATGTAATGTTTTCTACTCATCATGCCGTTCTCTTTGATATATTACACAACCATGTTCTGGAAATTTTGATTTTTGACCCCCGCGGGCCCCACCCACTGGGCCCACCCGTAGGGGTGTGATCAAAATTCAGAAAGTGTCATGCACTCCCCAGACCAAAGATCTATCAGTTCCCAAAGTTTCAAATTTCTATCTAAAACCGTCTAGGAGGAGTTATCCGGTAAAGGGGTCAAAATCAGTTTTTGACCTCTGGTGACCTCAAAATTGACCCCAGGGGTCAAATTTTGGTTGTAAGGTTTTCTACTCATCATGCCATTCGCTTTGATATATTACATGACCATGTTCTGGAAATTTTGATTTTTGACCCCCGCGGGCCCCACACCCTGGGCCCACACGTAGGGGTGTGATCAAAATTCCGAAAATGTCATGCACTCCCTAGACCAAAGATCTATCAGTTCCCAAAGTTTCACGTTTCTATCTATAACCGTCTAGGAGGAGTTATCCGGTAAAGAGTCAAAATCAGTTTTTGACCTCTGGTGACCTCAAAATTGACCCCAGGGGTCAAATTTTGGTTGCAATGTTTTCTACTCATCATGCCGTTCGCTTTGATATATTACACGACCATGTGCTGGAAATTTTGATTTTTGACCCCCCCCTGGCCCCACCCCCTGGGCCCACCCGTAGGGGTGTGATCAAAATTCCGAAAGTGTCATGCACTCCCCAGACCAAAGATCAATCAGTTCCTAAAGTTTCAAGTTTCTATCTATAACCGTCTAGGAGGAGTTATCCGGTAAGACGGACGGACGGACGTACGGACGACGAAGACCATTACAATATCCCCACTTTTTCTTCGAAAAGCGTGGGGATAAAAATTGCAAAATGGCGCTGTTGTACTATCAGGGCAGTTTTTTGGGGGTATTCATCACCTTTAGTGATAGCTCTAGTAAATTTTTAATTTCAGTAGTAAATTGGTGGTTCAGGTAGATGACCATGTTGTGATAAAGGGAGATAAGTCTGGAACAATCCGCTACATTGGACATATTGACAAGGGCAAACAAACCAGTGGGTTGTATGTTGGTCTGGAACTGGATGCTCCAAGTAAGTATTGTCACCCATGCTCTAATAACGCTCTGCATGCTGGCTATTTTTCCCAGCATATGACATTTTGAAATTTTTTTTTTTTTTTTCAGATTTTTTCCAGAAAACAGGATTTGATATTTCATGCAAATTGGCTATTTGCATGAGATGTCTAGTACAGTTTTCTTGGAAAAATAAGAAAAGTATCAACAATTTGTCATCAGACAGTGGTTAAGCACACAATCTCTCATCCTTTCATTTTTGTTGATTCTAATGCACACAGTATCCTATTGGATATCTTCAGCAATTTGTGATACACTGTCATTCTACAATATATACCTCTACTTCTACTGGATACTCCCAACAATCAGTTGCTGATTATTACTTGGAGGCGCGGGCCCCTGCCCATCGGGCTTGAAGAAATAGATGGGCTGCATGATGCTTCCATGCAGAGCTGAATCTGACCACACACAAGTACTGGTAAACCACTTAGAGGGTCTAAGCCTGCGAATCGGACCGTCCATTCTTATAAACCCTTTTGGTTTCATTGGGTGACAGGGCTTAAGATGTCATTTCATCTCAATGTCAGGTAAAAGTCCCACAAAATTGGAAGCAGCATCTCCAAAATGACCTATACAGTGTTGACGAGGATGTTAAACCTCATATTAAACAAACAAAACTGGGAGGGCCGTCGGGAAACAGCAAGGAAAAGATGAACATGAAATGAGTAAAATGGTTGGTGTTAGGCTAAGATGAATGATGTGATGTGAAAATGATTACTTTAAAATAACCGACTTTTACTAAAATTTAAAGCATATACTGTCGAAAACCTGATGCCATCATCATGTAATATTTTCATTGTCTCGCATTTCGTTTTACACAGCTGCCACACTTAACATTTTGTCTAAAAATGTACAATTTTTGACCCTAACAAATGAATATGTAACAACAGAATTGGGGATTACTACTTTGAAAATAATCTTTTGGAAGTAAATTTTCTTTTTGAAACTGTTGCAAATTCCATTTTTGAGGCCTCATAATGATTAGAAAAGTGAATTTTGGCTTAATGCAGAATGTCAATTGCACGACCCGCAGAAAAAGCGACCGACTGAAGTCGGTTGATTTTCTAGAGTGCCCTAAAATCACAGTGTCATTCTGTCAGTCTGTCAGTCTGTCTGTCCGTCCGTAACCCGTTTGTGAAAATTGGTGATAGTGACTTAACCGCTTGGAATATTTAAACAATTTTTGGCATACTGATAGATATCAATGAGATCTAACCAATGAACTTGCGAAATATTACATTCCATTTAGTATAGCCTCGCCGAGGCGAAAAATGTGAAAATTTTCGAACTGCTTCTCCTCGGAAACCGTTGGGCCGATTGAAGTCAAATTTCATATGGAGCCTCTATGGGAAGGGGGAAACCAAAATTTGCTCATGGGGTTCAGGTCACATGACCAAAATGGCCGCCAAGCCATATATATGGTCTGTCTGTCTGTCCGTCCGTAACCCGTTTGTGAAAATTGGTGATAGTGACTTAACCGCTTGGAATATTTAAACGATTTTTGGCATACTGATAGATATCAATGAGATCTAACCAATGAACTTGCGAAATATTACATTCCATTTAGTATAGCCTCGCCGAGGCGAAAAATGTGAAAATTTTCGAACTGCTTCTCCTCGGAAACCGTTGGGCCGATTGAAGTCAAATTTCATATGGAGCCTCTATGGGATAGGGAAACCAAAATTTGCTCATGGGGTTCAGGTCACATGACCAAAATGGCCGCCAAGCCATATATGGTAAAAACCCTTCAAAAATAGTCTTCTCCAGAACCACTGGGCAGATTTCCACGAAACTTGACAAATAGCATCTGGGACGTAGGCCCATCATAAATTGCTAAAATGGTGACCCCTGGTTGACCTCGACCTTCTTTGTGCCTAGGTCAAACTTTGACACATATGCTTTTGTATTGGAAAAGTGAGAATGCATTTTATCCTGCAAACGATTCAGAATACAGTACTAAAATAATGAGATCTAACCAATGAAGTTGCGAAATATTACATTCCATTTAGTATAGCCTCACCGAGGCAAAAAATGTGAAAATTTTCAAACTGCTTCTCCTCGGAAACCGTTGGGCTGATTGAAGTCAAATTTCATATGGAGTCTCTATGGGATGGGGGAAACCAAAATTTGCTAATGGGGTCCAGGTCACATGACCAAAATGGCCGCCAAGCCATATATGGTAAAAGCCCTTCAAAAATAGTCTTCTCCAGAACCACTGGGCAGATTTCCACGAAACTTGATAAATAGCATCTGGGACGTAGGCCAATTATAAATTGATAAAATGGTGACCCTGGGATGACCTTGACCTTCTTTGTGCCTAGGTCAAACGTTGACACATATGCTTTTGTATTGGAAAAGTGAGAATGCATTTTATCCTGCAAACGATTCAGAATACAGTACTAAAGTGTAAGATATATTTTTGCTCCTTACGATAAGGCGCATTTATTGGGGGAACCCTTTTAGGTCCAGGTCACATGACCAAAATGGCCGCCATACCCATATATGGTAACACTCATAAAGCTTAAAGCATCCGGCGGGTCGTGCACTTCAGCTGAAGCACTGGTTTTGTACCTGAAACCACAAAATGGGTACCGTTATTGGCATACTGTGCTGCGCAGGTCCAGATCAAATGCCATCTTATACGGCGTCTGTTTGTGGCCTACACTGTTTGCAAATAGTTCAGCTATTTTCCAAGTAAGTTTTAATGAAAGCACAACCTGACATACCTAAACTGTGAAATAATCTTGTGCTTGTATAAGGTAGTAGATTCCAAAATGGGTTAAAAGTACTCAGTATTAGAAAATATACAGAGTTAGATTATTTCGCCTGGTTATGAATAATGGGTGTTTCTACCAATAAAAAGGTTATTTCGGTTACAGGAAATAACTTATCGCATTTCTTTGACAACAAAAAACTGGCTGGTACTTTTTAGGGCATGTAGGATTTTAAGGAGAGACCAATCTACAAATGTACAATTGTTCTTTGTCAGATTAGCTAGTTTCGTCAAATTAGACCTCATCAGTGACCCCAGTATATTCAAGTCCTATTTAAACAACTATATTCTTTAAGCCTGATCAACCAGATGAAAAAATTGCCTAACACTATCCAAAGATTACAAACACTCACCCCATCAGCACTGTCAGTGCTTTGATTTGGCTCCTCTGACGTGTTGCTGAAAAACAGAATTATTTGCAACAATAACACCAAATGACAATTCTAAATACATTTATCCCCTGTTTTATGCCGTTACTGTGAAATATTTTAGCCGGCCTCAGTCGGATGTGTGTCTGACTGATGATAAGGAGAACGAGGGTTTATACCTGCTGGGGTCGGCAACATACGCTCCTGGAGATTGATCACGAAATCTTTTCTGCAGTCATTCTCTCCTGCTGATTCAAGAAGGGCATCTGTCAGTTTCTGGTGAAAGAATGTGTGCTTTACTGGTTAACAGCTTTCATACATATAAGCCTGCCGGATAGGTAAACTGACAGCTCAATATGACCTAAATAGTGTTGACTGGGACATTAACCTCCAATACAAGCAAACAAAACTGTGAAATATTTTAAGTGGAATGGGAACACATTCAGGGGAGGCAACTCCTATAAAAGTATTTTTGTCTCCCCTGTCAATTGGGGTCACTCTTAAAGGAAAGAATTTGCTCCTGAGGAGCAAATTCTTTCCTTTCTGAGTAGACCCCTTTTTCAGTGGGACAGGGCTTTTAGAAAAGTAAACAGGAAGTCCCGAAAGTTGTCTTGCTTTGAAAAATGGCGGAAAAATCTGCCAGGTGTGCCCATTCCCCTTAGGTGGACATGTAACTATAATTCAGATTGTTTTCTTCAGTTGGTAAACATGATGGTTTCTATCAAGGGAAACGTTATTTTCTCTGTGGGAAGGAGCGAGGCTTGTTTGTGCCACTACAAGATGTAATTTGCAAGGGAAGTAAGGTATGATAACACTACTCCGATACTAGTTCTCAGGGATATATGCAACCGATCACATATGGACATTCAATATAACAAAAAAACTTGTGACAATAGCCATATTTGACTGGTAAGACGTAGGGGTGTGGTTTCTTGTAATAGCCGGTCATATGGTTCAATCCAATCATTTTAGCTCACCTGTCACGTAGTGACAAGGTGAGCTTTTGTGATCACATTTTGTCCCTCATCCGTGCGTCCGTCCGTGTGCCATGCGTGCGTAAACAATTTCTTGTCCGCACGATAGCATCTTCATTTATGATTTGATTTTAACCAGACTTGCACACAACTTGTACCACCCTGAGATCTGGGTTCCTTTCTTGAACCAGCCATGTCCCTCATGTGTTATGGAGTTACAGCCCCTGAAATTGCAAAAATTGTCTATTTTGGTCTTGTCCACACGATAGCATCTTCATTTATGATTTGATTTTAACCAGACTTGCACACAACTTGTACCACCATGAGATCTCGGTTCCTTTCTTGAACCAGCCATATCCCATCATATGTTACGAAAAAATGTGGATAGATAAACTGACTGGCTCAAAAATGACCTAAAATAGTGTTGACTTGGCAGTTAAACTCCAGTACAAACCACACCCTATGGATACACGACGAGTTTTAATCAGCCATGATGTTTGACCCGTCAGTGTTCACTCCCTTTATGTTTTACTGCACATGGATTACCTACCTTACCATACTTGCTCTGAAGCTTGAGCAAGTAAAATTTAATACCCGATTTTGAGCCTAAAGATAACTGGTTGAGTGGCAAACAGTGAAGACCCTGAGCCGCATCTGGGTCCACACTGTTTGCTCAGCCCTTTCTGTCCGAATACATAACGTAATTACTATAATATAGAATTGACAACGAGTGCCAAGATCACTGAAATAGGTAAAAAAAAAATAATGTTTTGAATACTTTCTAATAACTCCTTTTGCAGTTGTTCTTCCAACTTGTGATCAAATGATTATAGATTTGATTCCCACCAGGTTCCTCTAAATTCTGAATACATATTTATTCTCAAAGTATTTTCTGCAATAATTGTTTCCCTTCTGTTGACACAGGAAACACATTTGTCAGTTATCTGTTACATGTAAAGAATATGTAAAAAATTCGGACACCTTGAGGACTTGCCATAATTCTCCCAAAATTTTAACACATTTTTTTCATGATCCAGCAAGGAGTCAAAAAGGTGCAGAGAGAATGGCAAACAGTGTGGACCCTGATCAGACTGCTCCCCCAGGAGCAGTATGATCTGGATCCACACTGTTTGGGTAAGCCTGTCTGTCCCTATACTTAGGATTATTACGGTACGTCTGTCTTGTTATTTAGAAGCCTCCGTGGTGTAGTGGTTATGCTACTCGTCTATAAACAAGGGGTTGCAGGATCGATTCCTGGGCTTCTCCAGACTTTCGGATGAGTCTTTAAACCGAAGTCCCATCTCCGTATGACCTTAGCTGTTGGTGAGTCGTAAAACTCAAACACTCACTCACTGTCTTGTTATTTCAGATTTCAAAGACAGGAAAGCAAGAGTTATCAGCTCCTGGGGGCTCAAGGTCAAGGAAAGGTCACAAGAAAGGTCAAGGTCAAGGCTCACAAGAACAAGAAGAAAAGATCACAGAGTTATAGTTCAAGTCCTTTGCCTGGGCAGGCTTAGATCCTCTAAGCAGTTTACCAGTACTCGTGTGCGGTCGGTTCCAGATCTGGGTGGAAGCATCATGCAGCCCATCTATTTGTTCAAGCCCCCATGGACCGGGGCCTGCATCTGCTAAGTCACTGAGATCAGGCCCTGGGGTTATAAAACTTTTCCATGCTCAACTAACTTGAGCATGAAATCTGAAATGCTCATAATTATTAAAATACATGTACAAACAAATGAGGCAATTTGTCTGCTCAGATAAACAAAGAATGTTGTTTGTCCTGTATATGAATTTTAAAATGCCAACAAGAGAGTTGAGCATGAAAAAAGATTTATAACCTTGGACCCATAGTCTTTGCTGTTCTATTTATAGGCTTCTGGCTGGCTCCTCATGCACAGGTATTCAAAGCGTTGTTTGATAAACACTTGTCCTGCTGAATAATTTAATTTTGCAACACCCAGGTCTGACTATCAGCCTATCAAAATATTTGATGTAGTTTATTTCTGGACAATCAAAGTTTAAACAATATGTCAACTAGCGGTAATGACGTCATTAGTTTTAACCCTTTTTGTACCAACTGGAATCTTCCTCCTTATATATAGCAGGAGTCCATTTCAAAATTTAGGGGTGTTTGATTGTGTTGCCATCAAAATTTACTTGGAGAATGACCGTACTTTTAGCAAACAGTGGAGGCCCTGAACAGATACCGCATTCTGCGGCGAGGCCCTGAACAGATGCCGCATTCTGCGGCATCTGATCTGGGCCTGCTCTGTTTTCCAGGGTACCCGTTTTGGGGTTTCTGGTACTCAATGGCTTAATGAGCTGAACCCTTCTATAAAAAAAAGGATTTCTAACTCTCAGCTTATCAAAGTACTTGATGCAATCCATTCCTGCAATTTCGCAAATGAATGACAGTGTACTGTAATAATCCTAAGTATTGGGAAGGAGAGGCCTAAGTAAACAGTCTAGATCCAGATCAGACTGCTCCTGAAGGAGCAGTCTGATCAAACAGTGCAGACCCAGATCAGATTGCTCCTGAAGGAGCAATCTGATCAGGGTCTACACTGTTTGCTAAGGGTCTGCACTGTTTGCTATTCTGTCTGCCCCTTTTGGACTCATTGCTGGATCATGAACAAATTTGTTAGAATTTTAGGAGAATTACAGCAAGTCCTCAAGGTGTCCATATTTTTATATTTTTATGGTAGATCCTGATCAGATGGCTTCTAAAGAATCCATCTGATCATGGTCTTCTCTGTTTGCAACAGTAGGATGAATCATGGTTCAGCAGGACAAGGGTTAACCCATTTTTGTACCAAATGGAATCTTCCTCTTTATATATAACAGGAGTCCATTTCAAAATTTAGGGGTGTCAGGTTGGGTTTTCTTCAAAATCTATTTGGAAAATGACTGAACTTTTAGCAAACAGTGGAAGCCCTGATCAGACGCCGCATTCTGCGCCTTCTGATCTGGGCCTGCACTGTTTGCCAGGGTACCCGTTTTGGGGTTTCTGGTACTCAATGGGTTAAGAAGCTTATTATAGCCCCGATTTGGCTTGTCCTTCTGTGATTCCTTAAGTCCGTTATTCATGATAACTCAAAGCACTATGAGACAATGTGCAGAGCTCTTGAATCATAACTCTGGATTGCCTACTTTTGGAGTTTTTGTCCTTTGAACATTGAAAAATGGCAATTTTAACCTTTTCCGCTCCATAACCACACCGGTTACCGCAGTACAACGAACGCGACAGAGTACAACGAACGCTACAGAAATCATGACGTCACAGCAGTATTTTCGGTAAGAAAAGGGTTTATTTTAGCCCAGATACTAATCTTTTTGGGTGGTTATTTTGCATGGCTGCAGAGTAATGGTATTACCATTTACTGATGCAGTTGCAGAGAATTCTGTTCATTAAAAACGAAAACACAAACAATTTTCTTTCGTCTAGTGTGTTTTCACCAACCCCAGCATACTTCGGTAAATGTTTTTGGACAGTAACACATCTTTTGTGCACATGATTTTGTGATTTATATGTTATTGCGATTTCAGAGCATCCATTGATGCATTTGCTTGAGCCCCAGTTCATGTCAATACCCACTGAATCCGTCGATGGTTCAAGGGTTGATTTTTTGTTAGGGTACACCTTACCACGGGTTATGATACACCATAACGCGGTTAGTCAGCACAATTTGGGTACAACAAACACGGATAATATTCTTAATAAATTGAAATATTTGTTTGAATTGGGATTTAACGTCCCCGTAAACACTATTTAGGTCATTTTGGAGACGTTGCTTACAATTCTGTGGGACTTTTAACCGGTATTGAGATGAAATGACATCTCAAGCCCTGCCGCGCAGTGAAACCAGAAGGCTTATACGCATTGGACAATCTGGCTCACACCGCTTTGCCTGGGCAGGCTTAGTCCTTCTAAACGGTTTACAAGTGCTCGTTTGTGGTCAGATTCAGCGGTGCGTGGAAGCACCATGCAGCCCAATTTATTTCTCAAGCCCCGATGGGCGGGGGCAAAATAAATTGAAATAAAACTCTTTAATCCGCCAGCGAAGGCATAATACATGATGCTGTTTTTAATTCAAAGCGATCCATTTTGCTGCTACATACTCTTAAATGCCTGTTTGATTCTCATTATGATCTCCGAACCTATACACGTGCGAATTTAAAGGGTTGGGTAAAAATCTTGGACAAAGGGGACGGGTGAACACATTTATTCTGGCTTTCCAGCACGTTTTTACAACAGCCGCCACTTATGAACAACTGAAACCCAACTTATTTAGTTTCGGCATTGTTGGGGAGGGGAGACTCTTGAATTAATAGATTCCTTTCTTTGCTACTGAAAATAGTAAGTTTTTATGCCATCCCCCACCCCCGAGAATCTTTGATTCGGGGGAGCGGGGGGCATATAGTATTTGATTCGGGGGGAGCGGGGGGCATATAGTATTTGCCCATTCTGACCAAGGGCAATAACTCTGTTTCATTTTTTTTTTGGTGAATTATCTCCCCTTGAAATTTTGCAAAACTCAGATATTGGCTCCCCTATATGTAAATGATATGAATGATATGGACCCAATATATGTAAATGATATGAATGATATGGCGAGTATATGGAGTGTGTTCCAGTTTTGTCTGGGTCCCGAATGGGACTGTTCTTAGTCCTTTGTTATACTCCCTGTATATTAATCATATTTCCACCGACATTGACTCAGAAATAAGACTGTTCGCAGACGACTGGGTATACTGCCGGGAAATTAGAGTTACAGAGGACTAACGTAAACTTCGGAACCAAATGGATAGACTAGGGTGTTGGGCATGAAAATGTGGCATGACATCATGCGAACAAGCCCGTGAAATGAACACCCCTTACTTTATATAGAGAAAACTGGGATTTAAGGGTATATACATACTTTTTTATTATATCTGCTGTAAGACATAGGTTGTGGGTACACGTTAGAACCGCCTCCTTGAGACGATTCTAACGAGCACCCACAACCTATGTTTGCAGTATAAATAAGAAACATATCACGGATTTTCATCAGAGAAGTAGCCATTAAGGAGATGTGATAAAATACACTATGTCGCACGGGTGTGTTACCGGAGTGAGTTTTCAGGCCTTTTAATGCGATACGTTAAGCAGACAACTAGGCAGAGAGTGAGTGAGTGAGTTTTAGTTTTACGTCCCACCAACAGCTAAGGTCATACGGAGACGGGACCTCGGTTTAAAGACTCATCCGAAAGTCTGGAGAAGCCCGGGATCGATCCTGCGATCCCTGGTTTACAAGGCGAGTAGCGTAACCACTGAACCACGGAGGCTTCTGAACTAGGCAGAGAACCAATGAAATTGAGGGTTCGTGCATTACAACTCCTTGAGTATCATTTCACATAATTCTCGGACTCCAAGAAATTCGAGGGCGAATTTCAATGTGGAGGGGGGAGAATGTCATAGCGTATAGGTACATGTATATAGCACACTTGTACTGCCTTTCGGTACAAGCTGGATTTTACAGCAACGTGGTAGATTTGTTTATCAATCCGGCGGCCCGGGGTCGAACCCCGGCCGGGCCAAAGGTGTGCAGCATTTTTGTCACCTGTTACACAATGTCTGTAAAAATGTCATTAATGTCCACGAAGAACAAAACTGGACCGAAAACGGCACCTTGTGAGACACCAGACAAAATTTGAGCCGAGCCCAATCCTAAGTTTCGCCGTTAGGTTCGGCAATAGTTTACATGGTGTTGGGGTGATCTGGATGATCAGCATCGCTAAACTCAAACTCAGCCATAATGTATCTTTCTGAAATAAAGAATATAAGACTCTTACTTGGGTATTCTAACGACATCAATGTCGTAACAAGGGAGAGAAGCATAGTTGTAAAAAAGGGGGAAAATCGCTTATGGTGAGATTTGAACCTTGGACAATCGGGTAATAACAACTGCTCTAAGCACTAAGCCAAAGAGTCAACTGTCTTCCTCAGTTGTCTTCCGCATAATCAACCAAGGCAGGTATAATGTAGGTTAGGTGCTGCGGGCCGTAACACCTCACCCCTTTTCTTCAAGTCCGTATGTTGACGCGAGGTCATTTTTGCGAAGAAAGTCAAATCCCGGGCGAGCCACCCGATGATCTTCCGACATGACATCCATAATGAAGGAATGGAGAATAGCTGAAAAAAATAATCGACTGTGCGAAAGAGTCGTATCCATGACGCAGTTGTCATTGGTTATAAACCTGTAGGCCAAGGAAGATAATTCAGGATTATAAAGTTGTGGGTCGTAACAGTATCAGGGGCGTAGCTGGAAGAAAATCATTTGTACGCAAACCAAAGAAAATACTAAAAATAATAACTCCGTTTACCAAATGGGGACCACTCTTACAGGAAAGAATTTGCTCCCATCAGGGAGCAAATTCTTTCCTCTTTCCTGCCCGTGGCAGAGGAGGAAACTATGCTAGCATATATATATATATTTTTTTTGGTTTTGGTTGTACGGCCCTTTCAAGATTATTTCACTCATATCGAGCCGATCGTTAATCAGAGGTGGGCGAAAACCGGTGTACCCGGTGAAAAACCACCTGACCTTCCGTTGCAGAACTTGGCGTCTCACATATGACCCGAGCGAGGCTCGAACCACAGCGGTGAGAGACCTAATGATCAAGAGTCAGCACTCTTAACCACTAGGCCACGGAGGCCCGTCCCCGGCTAGCTAATAAATAGTGTTGTGTATATCCTAGACAAATACAGTTTTTCTTTTTCTTCTTCTTCTTCTCCTTCTTCTTCTTCTTCTTCTTCTTCTTCTTCTTCTTCTTCTTCTTGTTTTTCTTCTTACTTCTTCTCTCTGCTTCTTTTTTTCTTCCTCTTCTTCTTTTTTCTACTTTTTTCTTCTTCTATTTCTTTTTCTTCTTTTTTCTTTTTCTTCTTAAATTTCTTCTTCTTCTCCTACCTCTTGTTTTTCTTCTTCTCTTTCTTCGACGTCTATTTTTTACGTTTGTAATGTGAACGCAAGTGCGTATCTGCGTACAGGTAGATACGCCCCTGATTATCAACTTTCCTATCTATCCCTCACACTGATTTCTTTGGCTATCTTGTTTCTTCGTTTGGTTGGGAGTTTAACAGCCCAGCAAGCACTATTTAGATCACATCGAGCCAGTTAGTTAACCTTGAAGGCTTATAAAACCAGCACAGTGCATATTCTTACGCCAGAATTTGACAACCACCCTTATTGAGTCAGTGAAAGGGAGAGAATGAACGTGTTTGTGTTTTGAGTTATACGTCTCAGCAACCCGCTAAGGTTTTACAGAGAGGGGGCCTCATTTAACGACTCGTCAGAAAGTTTGGAGAAGCCAAAAATCGAACCCAGGACCCCTGGATTATGAGGTGAGTAAAACAGAATGATTACCAAAGAGAACATTTCATGGCAGACCCATTTCAGATTCTTTTTCTTGCATTACTTAAATCTTAAAACATAAATTTTGAATATGCGGTCACTTCGACTGCTAACGTCCATTGTGACGTTTAGTGACGTCGCATTACGGGCAGCGTACACGACTTTCTATACAGATAGCGCGCATCAGGCACCCTTTGAGTTAAACACCTCAGAATTCTCGACTTCAATGCCAGCCATTCGTAGAAAACCCGGGTAGGATAAAAGTTTCTATCCCAGGGTAAAATCTAGGATTTCCTCGTCTGGTGTGCAAGAACGTGTAAAACGGGGCTAGTATTTCGTTGCTCTCAGAATTTGATCGCTTTCAGCGATCAGACTATGTGCATGCGCAACTTCTGTACTAACAAATTATTTTGCAGATTCTTGTGGTTGCACTGTAAGTGTTGTCTCATGGAAGTTGGTTTTGCTCAGTATATAGCTCACTGTTGGCTATTTGAACGGTCCCTCTGTAGTTTTATATTGTTTACATGTTTATGTACAAGTTAATCCCCATCCACCGCTGCTTGTGGAAATCAATGGGCTGCCTGATACTTCCACACAGAGCTGAAACCCGTCGCACAGGACTACTGGTTAACCACTTAGAAGGTCTTAGTCTACCGAGGCAAAGTGGTGCGAGTCCGACCGTTCCTTCATATACATGTGAACCCTATTAGTCTCCTTGGGCGGTAGATTTGAGATGTCGTTAAATCTCAATGACGGATAAAAAGACTTGCAAAATTGGAAACAATTCCAAAATGACCTTAATAGTGTTGACGGGGACGTTAAAGCTCAGTTCCAACAAACAACAGGTTATTTTGTGACATTTTTTGATGGATTATAGCGATTGTTTATTGTGCATCTGTTGTAAAAAGTTGTCTCTATGTTATAAACACACCTTACAACCCAAAACACTTTTTTGTTTCAGGAATGGCCAAGCGCATACCGTACATATTGTAACTTTTCAACTAAAGGGCAAATATGTATCGTTCCTCTTGGCTGTTTCTTGAAAAATGGCGCTTATAATGGGTAAAAACGTCCAGATTCGGTTTTTCATATCCGTGTTTGTTGTTCCATTTGTTCCGTGTTTAGTGTACTCAGACTCAACACATGATCCGTGGTAAGGTGTATCCGTGTTTCAAGGTAGTGAGCCAAGAAAAATCGGTACGATTCTTATTCCAAAAGTTTTTATGAATTATTAAAAATAGTATACTTACTTCGATGCCTAGAGGCATGAAAAACCCAAGAATGCTCGTGTATATGTCATTTATTTCTGTTTGATAGACCCTTAAAACTTGAAGTTTTGTTTTTCTACCTATTTTGGCCTAATTTATGGATTTGATTTCCCTTCTCTGACCGTGTCATGGCTTAAAATTTGGACAAAACAACAAAAACACAATCTGTTGTCATCGCAAAACCAATAGAAAAAAGTTAATCGTGATATGTTCGACAAAATAGAGGAAACATTGAACTCACACTTCTCCTGTCAAAAAAAAGACGGAAGCGTTTGTTGTACTCAGTCGCGTCACGTTGTACCGCGGTAACCGGTGTGATAACTCAAAAACTGTTTGAGGTATTTTCATGAAGCTTCACACTAATGTAAAGCACTATAAGACAGTGTGCAGAGCGCATGAACCATAACTATGGATTGCCTACTTTTGGAGTTATTGCCCTTTGAACATTGAAAAATGGCAACCGTAATTCCATTATTCATTATAACTAAAAAAAGTGTTCGAGGTATTTTCATGAAACTTCACACAAATGTAAAGCACTATGAGATGATGTGCAGAGCGCATGAACCATAACTCTGGATTGCCTACTTTTGGAGTTATTGCCCTTTGAACATTGAAAAATAGCAACCGTAATTCCGTTATTCATGATAACTCAAAAACCGTTTGCGGTATTTTCATGAAACTCCACAAAAATGTAAAGCACTATGAGATGATGTGCAGAGCCCATGAACCATAACTCTGGATTGCTTACTTTTGGAGTTATTGCCCTTTGAACATTGAAAAATGGCAACCGTAATTCCGTTATTCATGATAACTCAAAAACCCTTTGAGGTATTTTCATGAAACTTCACACAAATGTAAAGCACTATGAGATGATGTGCAGAGCCCATGAACCATAACTCCGGATTTCCTACTTTTGGAGTTATTGCCCTTTGAACATTGAAAAATGGCAACCGTAATTCTGTTATTCATGATAACTCAAAAACCGTTTGAGCTATTTTCATGAAACTCCACAAAAATGTAAAGCACTATGAGATGATGTGCAGAGCCCATGAACCATAACTCTGGATTGCTTACTTTTGGAGTTATTGCCCTTTGAGCATTGAAAAATGGCAACCGTAATTCCGTTATTCATGATAACTCAAAAACCCTTTGAGGTATTTTCATGAAACTTCACACAAATGTAAAGCACTATGAGATGATGTGCAGAGCCCATGAACCATAACTCTGGATTGCTTACTTTTGGAGTTATTGCCCTTTGAACATTGAAAAATGGCAACCGTAATTCTGTTATTCATGATAACTCAAAAACCATTTGAGGTATTTTCATGAAACTTTACACAAATGTAAAGCACTATGAGATGATGTGCAGAGCGCATGAACCACAACTCTGGATTGCCTACTTTTGGAGTTATTGCCCTTTGAACATTGAAAAATGGCAACCATAATTCCGTTATTCATGATAACTCAAAAACCGTTTGAGGTATTTTCATAAAACTTCACACAAATGTAAAGCACTATGGGACGATGTGCAGAGCGCATGAAACATAACTCTGGATTGCCTACTTTTAGAGTTATTGACCTTTGAACATTGAAAAATGGCAATTTTAACCTTGTCCGCTACGTAACTTAAAAACCGTTTGAGTTATTTTCATGGAACTTCACATATTTTCATGGAACTTCACATAAATGTAAAGCACTATAAAAGGATGTGCAGAGCGCATGAACCATAACTATGGATTGCCTACTTTTGGAGTTATTGCCCTTTAAACATTGTAAAATGGCACCTGGAATATTCTCAGTACAGTAATAATTTGTGTCCATTCGATAACTCTGAAACTATTTCAGATATTTTCACGCAACTGTAGCCGGCCTCGGTAGCTCAGTCGGCTACGCGTCTGACTGGTGATCAGGAGGACGCGGGTTTGATCCCTGCCGGGGTCGGCAACATTCTTTCGTGGAGATTGATCATGAAATCTTTTCTACGGTCATTCTCTCCCTTCCGCTGATTCAAGAAGGGCAGTTGTCAGTTTCTGGCAAAAGAATGTGCACTGTACTGGTTTAAATGCTTACGTATAAGCCTGCCCAGGAAAGTGTGGATAGGTAAACTGACCGGCTCCAAAATGACCTAAATAGTGTTAACTGGGCCGTTAAACTCCAAAACAAACAAACAAACAAACAAATTCACGCAACTGTAAAGCAAATGTAAAGCACAAGTTGAGGTGCAGAGCAGAAGAAACGTCACTCGGGTTTGCTTTTAATAAGAGGCTGAAAGCTCAAAACATTTTTTTCTTGTATTTTTCGTTTCTGATAGCACTATATCGGGGCTAAAGTCAGCTCCTCTGACAGTTATAGTTTGTTTTTGTTTTCTTAAGTGTACTGAATAATTGAAGTTTAAAGATGAGTTAACTTATGACTTTGTTACCTTTGAACATCTTTGCCTTGAGATTGGTGACAAACATTAATGAATAATATGAAAAAATAGGTGTTACCTATAAACGAGCATAGCAAACTACACAAGGAAGCTGATGGATATCTAAACCAAAATGTCTGTATATTATTGATATGCAAAAGTTGGAAACCTCAAGTCAACTGCCGAATACTTAGTTCTGACTGGAAAATTATTTGCACATTGCCTTGTCTTTTACAAGTGATGCAACTTAAAGTAGTATGTGTCTAATAACCAAATGTTTTATTTTGAGTGCCAATAGCACCATTGGACTAGCAAAGTTGCTCAGAGTGCATCACTGGGTCTGTTCGCTTACCACGGGAACCACTGGCTGCAAACGGTATTTACCATTTGCAGCATACTTTGGAGACGCTTTAGAGCGTGGGCAAAAAGAACCGCACGGGAACTTTTCGTCGAGATGGAGGGCATGAAATATTTAACAGCCGAAGTCAGTGCGATAACAACTGTTTTCCCATGACCATAACTAAGAATTATTTTTTTTCCATGACCGAGGAGAAACTGAAATATATTTCAGACAGTGAGATGACATATAGTTCTTTTTCCCCCTTGTTGGTTTCTTGTCCGCTTGCACTACTTGACTAAAATGTGCTGCAATGTTTTGGAATCCAGCTGTAACTTTCTATGTCTATAACTACCAGTATCTTGAGTATACTTGAACAGTAGCTATTTACAAGTGTGAAGTCCTGTACACCTAAAACTGTTTAAAAAAACTCACCTAAGCCCCAGATCACTAACCTTTAAACTCTGATGGAAACAGTTGAGCCGTGTCAGGTATACGAAAAAAACAAACAACAAAAAAGTGGTTCTGAGCCGATCACCTGAGTGCTGAGAGCTTATGGAGCCATTTTATTTCTGAGAAGATTTAAAAGGTTTTTTTTTTTACCATGGCAGACTCTTGGACATTTGACCTGATAATGGGCCTATTGGTTTCTGAAGGGTTTTTACCTTATACGCCTGTGGACACAAACTGTTCAAGTTCGTATGAAGAATCTCTTTGCAGTTTGACAAAGATTTCTAAAATTAGATCAAGCAATTGATTGTTCTCATTTTGGCAAACACTTTCTGGTTGACATTTGAGATGTATTTTGATTGGACAGTGTAGGAGTCAGCAATGACATGTGCATATGTATACCACCTTGTGTTTTGAACTTATTTCTGTCCAGCATTTGACTGGCAGGATGTTGGGATATATTGAATGATGTTCAAGTCAAGATGAAATGAAGCCCATCGAAGTTTGAACGGATCTGTGTTCACAGGTATATGGGCACGGTAGCCATATTATTCATGCGACCAAACTCATATTAAACAAGAGGCCCATGGGCCACTATGCTCACCAGAGCTCAGGGGGCACTGCCGACTGGCAGCAAAATATTTTAATTAACCATGGAAGCCCTGTGCCCAAGTATGCTACAGATAAAATTTGGACCCGATCAGCCTAGTGGCTTCAGAGGTCTGATGTCGCTTGAATGTGTTGTTGCAGGACAACAGATGACAACTGACAATTTCCCATCTGTGGCAACCAATAGGCCTAAAAGAACATTATCAAAGGAACATTTCTATGTAAGTTTGACAAAATATTTTGAAAGGCATAAATGTCGTTTTTCAATTTTCCCCATTATAAGTCAATGGAAACTCTTACTTGCCATAGCAAACAACCCAAAGAGCCAAATTTCATAACCCGGAGCTCAGATGGGCACTGCCCAATGGCAGACATGTATTTTAACATGGTATGATTTTAATCTACCAATTATAAAGTCTCCCAAACAAACCCCATTCCCAAATGAGCACTCATGTGGACTGTATCTGAAATATTAGGTGTTTTATATAGTAGAGAGGGTGGGGCATGAACCAATGGAGCCCTGGTTGGTGTCACTAAATGTGTCTTATGAAAAGGAACAGAGACATATATGGTTTAGCGGTGGGATATGTATGGCTCCTGAGATGTAAGGCCTTTTAAGCAGTGGAGGGATTCGGGCATGGTGGATTCCAGAAAAGCCCAAGATTGTTGCAACCTAATGCTGAACAGTTTCTAAGATATGAGGCCCTTTTATGAAGTGGATGGGAAAGAAATGGCCCCTGCAGACCCCACAAGATGGGGTGACTGAATGTGGCTAATAACAATGAACAAGAATATATGTGATTATGTGGTGGGGATTTGAATAGTTTATATGATATATGGCCTATTATGAAGTGGGATCTTATCATAAGGAACAAGAATATATGGTTAAGGGGTGGGGATCTGACCGGTTTCTGAGATACATGGCTTTTAATGAAGTAAAGGGGTGGGGCATGGCCCGTGGCACCACAGGCGGGTGGGGGGAACCCTATGTTGGCGTCACTGATTGTGTCTTATCACAAGGAACAAGAATATATATGGTTTAGGGGTGGAGATCTGAATGGTTTCTGAGATAAATGGCGTTTTATAAAGTGGAGGGGGTGGGGCATGTCCCCGGCACATCTTGGGGGACCCCCAGGTTGGTGTCACTTAATGCTTCTTATCACAAGGAACAAGAATATATATGGTTTAGGGGTGGGGATTTGTAAGGTTTTTGAATATTTGGCCTTTTATGAAGTTTTGTTTGTTTGTTTGTTATATTTGAGGTTAAACATCCCCGTCAACACTGTAAAGGTCATTTCGGAGATGTTGCTTCCAATTTTGTGGGACTTTTACCCGACATTGAGATGAAATGACATCTCAAGCCCTGCCGCCCAGTGAAACCAATAGGGTTTATTCACACTGCGGTTCCTGGACAGGCTTAGATCCTCTAAGCGGTTTACCAGTACTAGTGTGCGGGCCGGATTCAGCTCTGCGTGGAAGCATCATGCAGCCCATATATTTCTTCAAAGCCCCTATGGGCGGGGGCCAATCTTTTACGAAGTGGATGGGGTTGGGCATGTCCCCGGCACATCCCAGGTGTCCCCCAGGTTGGTGTCACTGAATGCAACTTATCATAAGGAACAAAAATATATTTCGTTTAGGGGTTGGGATCTGTTAGGTTTCTGGAATATTGGGCCTGTTGTGAAATGGAGGGGTGGGGTATGGCCCAGGCACATCCCAGGGGACCCCCAGGTTGGTGTCACTGAGTTTGTCTTATCATAAGAGACAAGAATATATACGGTTTATGGGTGGGGATCTGAATGGTTTCTGAGATACATGTAAATGGCATTTTATGAAGTGGAGGAGGTGGGGCATGTCCCTGGCACATCCGGGGGGATCCCCAGGTTGGTGTCACTTATTGCACCTTATCATAAGAAACAAGAATATATACGGTTTAGGGGTGGGGATCTGTAAGGTTTCTGAGATATAAGGTATTTTATGAAGTACTGGGGGCGGGGCATGGCCCCGGCACAACCTACTGGGCCCTCAGGTTGACACAAAAGCGAATGGCTGAGAGAAGTTTACTTAAGAAACATTTCTATGAAACTTTTGTCAAAATATCTGCAAAGGTTTTGTAGTTAATGCCATTTTTCAATTTTCCCCATTATAAGTCTATGGAAAATCTAAGTTGCCATAGCAATCAAACTAAAGAGCCGAATTTCATAAAAAAAAACACAAAATCTGTAAAGGCAAATATGGTGAATATTTTCATAAACTCTCAGCCTCATAGAGGATACGGTTTCTGAGGAGATGATTTTTTAATTATTATTTTTTTTATTTATTTATTTTTCATTTTGGTTTCCATGGCAACCAATACAAATGAGCAGTAGGCCTAAATGCATATGGCAGATAGCAGATTTTATTTTTTCAGTCAAAGCAATCAGAAATGGAGCAATTTCTGACTGAACCATTCACCAGCTATGTTGAAAAAGTGGCCCAAGACGGTACCTATGCGGACCATGTTTGCATACAATCCCTTGCAAACATGCTAAAAGTGAAGCTAAACATCACTCATACTGAGGAGCCCGATCTTCTGATAGCACCTTCTGAGCCTGGTCATTATGGTCTTCTTCCCCTGGGATACCTACCTGACCTTCACCACTATGTTAGCCTAGCTCAACGGTGAGTAAATGGAATGTTAGCGCTAAATAGAGGAGTTAATACAAACTAGTATTTCTATACTAGCCGGAACCCCCAGGTTGCATGATGCTTGCAGAGCCTGGTTAAATGGTTAATATGGTAGTGCATCAGTCAAACCACTCACCTTACTTTGTGTTACTAATGCCAGCTAGCACTAAGCAGAGGGTGATTAATAACCAAAGGGTGCATATATAGAAAGCAAGCAGTGCTACATGTATAAAAGACAGAGTTTGTAAACAGTGTGTGTTACTAAAGCAAGCAATGCAAAATAAGTAGTGTTAAAGCATTTATAAGCTAAAGGCTACATGCATGCAGGAACAATCTATATCAGTTGCTTTTATAGCTTATAATTCAACATTTCAGCTATAAGGAGGAGGACTTTGTAGCTGTACGACTGTCCAGCAAGACCAGGTCAACAGTCCACAAGATGTTCATAGCAAAGTTATGGTGAAATATTTTACCAGTATTAATAGAATATAAAAAAATGCATTCTAAAATACCTTTCAATTAAAAACGTATTTCCCCTACTACTATATTTTCACTTTTACACATCAGTTTGAATTATTAATGATCAAATTATAGTCTATACCAGCCTACTTGTTGATGCATTTTAATAAGACACTATTTCTTTATCAAACTCTATTGATACTTTTTATTGTATAGGTGTTGAAGTTTGACAGTGAAGTCACACTACGGTTTATGAAAGAAGTTTCACCCACTGTCTATACCTGGCCGAGCCAAAATGATGTCTCCACCAACCCACATTCCGATATAATACAGAGGCTTTCACCGCCGAGTCTACTCCCTGTGCGAGGAATCAAGCTCAAATTTATACCTCATGAGATTCAACAATCAAGAAATAATCTGTAGAAAAATGAAGAGTACTGAGACAGATATTCCAAAAGGATTGATTTAACAAAACTTGCTTGAAGGTGTCAGTATCAAGATTTATTGATGTGTAACAAAATGTATATATTATATTGGCCTTTGCTTCATATAACCCTATATGGGTCACTGATTAATAATTCTTGATAATGAGACCTTCAAAAGAGCAATTATGATTGGTTAAGAGGCCTTCAAAAGAGCAATTATGATTAGTTAAGTCAAATGAATTCAGTGTACACTTCAGAGACTATGTTAATCATATTTTACAACATTAAGATCAGGAGATCAAATGAAACCAGTATTTAAGCTAAATTTGTCACAAGTGTAACACATTCAGTTTTTACACTCCAGATTTGTATTAATATTTTGAACTCAAAATGAACTATTTTAAATGATAAGACAACAGAGTTAATACATTGACACAATAATGTATTTCAACACTGATAGAATGAAATCTGAAAACAATCTAGTCTATGTTGGATTATACTGTTTTATTATATTTGTTTCTTGTTCCAAAGTTACTTTAAAGTGGAAGAATTAATTTTACTATCCAGTCTAGTCATCTTATTTGCCAAAATATACACGAGTGCCATACTGTTTTGTCCAGGAAATTGAGCTTGAGACTTTAAAAGTTTGAAACTAACATTGTCACAAGTGTAATGCTTTAAGTTACTTTCGAATTAAGCCTCATGAATGTAGCTAAAGCTTTGATCTTAAAACAAATTGTTTATAAAATGATGGTATAAAGGATAAATGATGGTAAAACAAAATATTTCAATAGTTTCAAAATGATATATCTGAAAAAATACAATATGCAGAGGACAACAGTTTTATGGTATTGTTTGTTTACAAGTTCTGTTAAAAGTTCATCAAATACTTGTTCATATGTTCTCTAGTCTTTGTTCAATCCAAAAATTATTATGTATGTCACAGCTTTTTTCCTCAGATTAAAATTGTAGCCATTTAACTTCAGTGATGAAATGTGTCACAAGTGTAACATTTTGTACCTGTTAAATGTAGCCTGCAGATTGTACCCAAGACTTTAAGTTTCAAATAAACTGTATCAAAATTGTCATAACATAGATTAATATTGGTAAGATAATATACTCAAACACTTTTTATGTGAAATACTGGAAAAAAATATTTCTTCTGTACATAGGGATAGTCTGTTCTATAATTTTTTACTCAAAAGTACTGTTGAAGTTGGAGACTTACTTTCTGAGACGTATCTTTGTTTCCTTTCATTACCAAAATATGTAAAATGTAACACTTATTTGATCAGAAATGAAAAATTTAGGCATTATACAGCAGTGCTGAAACTGTCACAAGTGTAACATTTTTATAGAAAATATACGTTTTTGAAAGCCACCTAAAATCATAAATATTTATTACAATCAAATGAAATTTTACATTTGTTTTTGAAATGCCTCTAATATTGCTAAGAATAAGATTTTTCTTAAATATCTTGCCTACTTTTCTTGTGAAAAAAACTTTATTAGGTGTGTTTTGAAAAAATATGGCTCTAATATAATATTGCAAAAAATCCCTAAAAAAATATTAAGTGGAACTAAGTGAGAAGAAATTGGCCAGAATGATGGATATGTGTACCCACTAAAAGTTACAGAAGAAAAAAAATGACATTTTCTTTCAAATCTTGGTGAAGTATCATGTCTAATGTTTACTGAGGAATTGCAAAAATGTAATGAAAAATGGTGAAAATAATAATTAAAAAAAAAAAAAAAATCATGGGTTTTGTCCTTTAAACACTATAAAATTCTTAACATTTGATGTTCACTGGTCCAAAAAATGATAAAACCATCATGATATATCTGGTTTGAAATTTGACCCCCATTGTCACACTTTTGCTGCATTTTTTTTTAAGTTGCCCATGTCCAAAAGGCATTTTATTGCTGCCTATGATCTCCTTTTACGCAGAAGATCTCCAGACTGGAGATTTTCCTTACATAAGTCTTTATAATGCACTAGTCTAGTCATTTGTAACCACCCCCCACCACCACCAACTGGGATAGGCGGGGGACAGTGGGGCTCATGTGCGGGATAGTTACCCCCCATGTGAATCTTGAGAGTAAAAATTAATCTATTCAGCTGGACAATGGTTCAATGTGAGAAACAAGCCGCAAAACTATCCTTAAATAAGTCTATATATATAAAGCACCTCTAATATAACATACTTTCAGTTTCATCAGGCCATGCAATGTACACGTACCAGGTCAAATGAATATTTAAGACTGTTTCTGACATGAGAATAGTAAAAGATCAGGCAATCAGTCGGCTAAAGGGGTGTGGTATTGCTAAACTTATCCAGCATTTATTTCATTTACTTGTAGAATAAAGTCAGACAAAAATATCAAAAGGTCTTCTTCAGAGTGACAGTTACATGTACAAGGGTGGAAAAAAAAACATGGCTTGACTGGGACTTGAACCCAGGGCCTCTTGCATACCATGAGAACACTCCACCGACTGAGCTACCAAGCCACATGGCCGACCTGGCTAATGAGATTCTTCCCTAATCTCTGTCCTATCCAATCCGGCTGCGCTACTCATTCTTCATACTATTTCATGCTCTCAGACGCGGTGCTGGACCCACACTAGGCCACCAAATGTCACAGGGATTGGCAAAAGAACATGACTTGACCGGGAATTGAACCCAGGGCTGTGCAAAGAATCTACGGAGCGAGCTACAAGCCGTTACACGAGTATGTCTTGATTCTTAGTGTTGGACATTGGTATGCTACCTGTCTATCTTCTTATGCTGTGGTCGGTCATATTTGATCATAAATAGCTTGTGTACACACCAGGTTTGCGGGATGGAAGCCTACACAGTGATCATGTAATTACGGTCAAGGTCTAAACTTAACCTTCACAAGGGATGACTCTCTTTGCACAGGGGGGAGGGGGCTCTAGTTCCGAACCAAATGACAGTGTACATTTTTACATTCATCCCTGCAAATGATGCTAATGGAGCGTATTCGGACACAGAAATAATCACCGCTGCCAGGGATCAAACAGGGAGGCCTCTAGCATCAGAGGCAAGAGCACTAACCACTGAGCTCATGCTCCAATAGGCAATATTTTTATCCATCTATCTGTCTATATAATTTATATAATTTTTAATTTATGTTTAGTTCTGATGAAAGAAAATTTTTGACAATATAGACTTTCAGGGGCAGGGACACTAATTTTCGAAACTCTATTCTGCATTGTTGATTTGAATAAAAAAAAGAATTTGCTCCTTGGGAGCAAATTCTTTCCTTTTAGAAAAAGCCCTCTTTTCGGAAGGGAAAACAAACAAAAACAAGTACATGTATATATATGTAAAATATATGTGATATATAATATGCAAATGACTACCGGTAGTTAACATATGGTGTTGCTCCGACGTTAATTTTAGTGTCTGACAGAATTTTGAATAGTCAGATAGTCGCGAAAACATATGTCAATTGAGTAAATCTGCAATAGTTCCATTCATTTAAGACACACTATTAAACAGATTACCTGCTGGTTGATTTTGAGATTACTTTGTCTGTTTTTCTGATGCGTCATAATTACTAAAACACTCACAATGTGACATTATACGCCCGTTTTCAAGTTGCAGATTTCTTCAATGTTGACCTCCCGCACGAAATCATGGCGCCCGATTTGAAATTTATGTAAATACACAACAATCAGCTTTCTAAAATAGCTTGAGCCTACGCTAAGCACACAGGGTTTTTAATCTATCTGTAATTAGAACTCGCGTGTTAGGACACTAAAACACCATTGATTTATTTTCAGTTGCAATATGTCTATTTTTTCTTTACTTCTCCAACAATGTAATCGGCCCCCGCCCATCGGGGCTTGAAGAAATATATGGGCTGCATGATGCTTCCACACAGAGCTGAAACCGACCCGTACACAAGTGCTGGTTAACCAGTTAGAAGATCTAACCCTTTCCAGGCAAAGCGGTGCGAGTCGGCCCGTCCATGCTTATAAACCCTATTGGTTTCATTGGGCGGCAGGGCTTGAGCTGTCATTTCATCTCAATGTCGGGTAAAAGTCCCACAAAATTGGAAGCAATTAAGTCTCCAAAATGACTTTTACAGTGTTGACAGGGACGTTAATCCTCAAATCAAACAAACAAACCAATCATGTAGAGGTGATAAGGCTGACACCAATAACCGATTAATCGATCAATAGATTCCCCTAAATTGATTATCATATTTAGTAGTAATCGATTGTTCAATAAGTATAATTTACAACCCAATTTATATCTAAAATGGCTGGATAAGTGGCAAACAGTGCAGACCCTGAAGAGACAATGCATTCTGGGTCTACACTGTTTGATCATGCCTGTCTGTCCTAATTCATGCGGTAATGTATAACACATGACAAGAAAGATGTTATGGCAAGAGGTAAAAATATGACCAAATCTCTAGTATGTTCAGTGATTACTAATTGATTATCGATCACAATGACAGCACTGATGATCATTTGATTGCTATGAAAGCTTACTGGATACTATCATGCGTGTACAGAATTATATAGACATGTTTTCGTGATGTTCGTTGATCACAATACTCATATAGGCTGTTATGATAGAATGAGAATTTTATAACCAACAAGAGCCATCACTATAAGTGAGCAATGTCCCTGTTGGAGCCAATTTGAGGGGAAAACAAGGGACATAACTCCAAAATGCTTCATCCGAGCAGAATGAATTTTCTGTTAGGCACATCTACATATCATTGCAAATGCATATGCGAAAAATTTAACAAAATTGGCGAAGAAATGTGGAAGTAGTTCGCGACACAAGGTTTAATAATGCGTTTTTCAGAAAAATAAAGGGCCATAACTCCTTAGCAGATGATAGAATCGACGTGAAAATTGTGTTAGGTACCCCTTTACCTCACAGGGAATACATGTGCAATGTTTCAGCTCAATCGGTGAAGAAATGTGGAAGTTGTTCACATCACAAGGTTTTCGAACGCGTTTTTCCATAACTTCTTTGCATGTGAAAGGATCAACTTGAAAATTGCGTTAGGCACCACTTCACCTCACAAGGTAAGCATGTGCAACGTTTCAGCTCAATCGGCTTAAGAACACGGTTTTCAGAAAATTAAGGGCCGTAACTCCTCCGAAGATGATAGGATCAACGTAAAAATTGTGTTAAGCATCCCATTACCTCACAAGGAATGCATGTGCAAAGTTTCAGCTCAAACGGTGAAGAAATGTGGAAGTAGTTTGCATCACAAGGTTTTCAAACGCGTTTTTTAGAAAAGCAAGGGCTGTAACTCCATCACAGATGATAGGATCAACGTGAAAATTGTGTTAGGCACCCCTTCACCTCTCAAGGAAAGCATGTGCAAAGTTTCAGCTGAATCAGTGAAGAAATGTTGAAGTAGTTTGCATCACAAGGTTAATAGCACATTTTTTAGAAAATAAACGGCCGTAACTCCTTCGCAGTGATAGGCAGTAAATTACACAGGCTTTCTTCCTTGAGTTATCTTTAATATGTACATGTATTAGTGGCGATGACAGTATGGCACACTGTGATACTTACAAAATGTACATGTAGTAAGAGCACTGGCTTCAAATTTTATAAATATAAATAAATGAAATAATGTATGTGTGTGTGTGTGTGTGTGTGGGTGGGTGGGTGGGTGGGGGGCTGGGGGGGGGGGGGATCACAAACTCCTATCTCATGACAGTGTTTTCAATGAGTTCTACATAGTTGTATATAAATCATATGACTATATGAGTAACAAACACAATGACTTTGCTTCTAACTTGAACCCCCAAGTGTGTGTGTCGCTTTCAACAATTTTTCAGTCATATCACGATGGTGAGCTCAATGCTCACTTCACTTTTATAGTGCTGCCTCACTGAAGTTTCATATCCCAGACACATTACATGAGACCACACCCACTCACATTATCCTGACACTGGCCCGTAGTGGGTCGACCAGTCCTAGCTCGAACCCGTGACCTCCCGTTCCCCGGCGCGGTCACTCTACCAACTGAGCTACCAGGGCAGGTTTGAACCCCCAGGTCCTTCTGTAATAAGTTTGTCTGGCTAATGGCTTATATGGGCATATATACAAATACCACTCAGTCCCTACAGCTATGTATATAATTATAGTATGTTACAATAAGCATTTAAGAGGGCATTTACAAGCCAGAAGGGGCATAAACAGACACTACTATGGAAGGTACTGATGGTGTATAGGTGATGGGTTTTTTATCCTTGGCAGGGCTATTAATTTCATTATCCGAACATGTTTCACAGGCATCAGTTGAGGAATGAATGCCACTTTTACTGGAAATCCCCTGTGCACGACCCATATCAAAGATCTCTACAGTAATCTATTACATGATCACTCTATAGGCATCATCCACATTGCTGCAAATCTGGAGTGTATGTAATGAACAGCTGCAGATGCCGCATAACTAGAGTAATATACAATCCCCAGGGTATCCTGTCAGGTTCTGGTGGCATTCTGGGGTTGGGTCAGTTCTATCAGAATCAGAATTGTTACTGGTGACATGTCAAATGATACGATTTGACATTAAGCAGGATATAGTGACAACCACCTGAAGTATTGTTGAAAGAAAGTTTTAATCTGCATAACAGAGGTGGTGCTGTTAGCAGAGGTGCATTCTGGCTCAAGCATTAAGAGTACATGAGTGATGAGTGACAGACCTGTTATATGACTATTCAAATAAGCACTGCTACCCAATCCCACATTGGTAACTCAGAGCTTGTCATATGGTAATTTTAGCAACAGTGCATGTGCCCAACAAACCATAACTTGTATAGTCCCCAACAGTCCATGAACCAAAATGTTAATATTTGGTAAATGTATAGCGAAAGAGCGAAAAAGTTTTGTTTTTTCTTATTTGAGGTTCTACATCCCCTTCAACACTGAATACATGTAGGTCATTTTGGATTATGTGGGACTTTTACCCGACATTAAGATGAAACGACAGCTCCTCTCGCTAAGGCTGACACGATAAATTGTGTAATCGATTAATCGATCGATAAATCCCACAAAAATGATTATCATTTCTGATTTGCTTTTAATCGCTTACTTGATAGGTACAATTTACTACCCAAAGTTATGCCTAAAATACATGTAGCTGAATGAGCGGCAAACAGTGCAGACCCTGATGAGACGCCGCATGATGTGGCGTCTCATCTGGGTCTACACTGTTTGCTCAGGCCTGTCTGTTCAAATATACATAATTTTTATTATGGTAAAGTGCAACATATGGTAAGATTCATGCTCAGACAGAAAGCCAGACAGGTAAAATTATGACAGAAACCTTAACGATTACTAATCGATTATCGATCGCAATGGCAGGACTGATAATCGATTATCTTTTCAGCTACGATTTGCCAGCCCTACAAGTTTCAATGCAAAGTTGTAAGTACACTGCAGATTCATGGCAATATACCTGTGAGAACACGGGGACAAATGATTTTACACCTGTTGGAACTCCAAGGAAACATTGGGATACCCCTTGATTGGTGTGTACATTATACAGCTGCAATTGTAATTTTAACGGTTACCTGCACAACCCTGCTGTCTAGTTGTTTAGGCTGGCCGCGTTTCCAAGCAAGACCCGTGCTATATCCAACTGTAAGCCATTGCAACAGCACAAGGTACACACTGTGTGTCCCCTGAGTGCATCTTATTTAACATAAGCAGAAATCAATCTTCATCATCATCAACAGATTTTTGATTAACGTGCAGGTACAGGGGCAGCGTCCACATAAGTGGGCCCCCTTCGTGGTAGTTGGCTTGCTGCACGCATGGCAGATCTTACACCAGATCTCCAGGCTTGTCTATCATGAGGATCGATAGCAGAGAGCTTCCCTTCTCTGCAATCTCTTTCTGTTAGCTGCTTCCAGGTCATCTAGGGCCTTCCTGGCCCCCGCTTTCCACCTACCTGTATGTCACAGGCAGTCTTGACTGCACCGTTGGAGCGTTCCACATGTCCATACCAGCGAAGTCTTCTCTCTTTCAGGATGAGGTACCGGTCCTCAATGCCAAGACGCTCAAGTAACTCACTGGACCTGATGGTGACAGTGTCCTGTGGCTTGACATTGCAGATCTGTCTGATCATTGTCCTGTCATTTCGCTGTAGACGTCGAGGTTTGGCTTTGTCAATGGCCATGTCTCACTGGCATGGAGCATTGCACTCCGCACACAAGAGCTATACACAAGGCCACGTGTCTTGAACGATAGGTGGCGGGAAGAGAGAACTGGTAGCAACTCCTTGAATTTCTTCCAGGCTGTTTTCACACGTGATGTAGTTGAAAGGTCGCAACCACCCGCTGCAGAGAGCATATCACCTAGGTAACAGAAGGAAGCTAAAACCTCCAGCTTGTCGGATCCGACTTGGACTTCCCTCTGTGGTCTGCCATCTAAGGGGCGTGCAGTTCCTTGGCACCGTGTACACCTGTAATCAGGGTCCTCTATCAAGCGTTTGAGTCCACTGCATTTCTTGTGCACCCAGAACTTGCAGCAATTACAAAAGATACTGTTGCTGCCCACTCCAGTGCGACATACAGCGCACGGGAACTGGCCTGTACTCTGCAAGAGGTCCAGACCTGTACCACAGATCATGATCTTTGTCTTTCCTGCATTCACTCTCAGCCCTTTCGCCTCCATTGCGTCTTTCCAAGTTAAGAGCCTCCTCACACATTCCTCAAGGGATTCAGCTATGATGACAAGGTCATCAGCGTACAGGTCCTCCCAGGGGACTCCAGAGCGGAACTCGCATGACAAGGCTTCAAGCAAAATGATGAAAAGCAGTGGGCTGAGAACAGAGCCTTGATGAACACCCACCTTCACCTCGAATTCTTCACTGTAACCATGACCAACGCGGACACAGCTCCGAGCATTAGCATACATCCCTTGGACCAGTTTCACAATCCACTCGTCCACTCCAAGTTTTCTTAGTGCCCACCAGATGACTTTACTAGGCACTAGAACAAATGGCTTCTCCAGGTCTACAAAGCCATGTAAAGTCTCCTGTTGGCCGCCAGATACTTCTCTTGCAGCTGCCGTACAACAAAAATTGCATCTGTTGTGCCTCTTCCTGGGACGAAGCCAAACTGGGAATCATCGATGGACACCAACTGCCTAATGAGGCTATCCACAATCCTCTCCAGGACTTTCATGACCTGTTCTGTCAACTTGAGACCACGGTAGTTGCCCCGTTCCAATGTATCGCCCTTGCCCTTGTAGAGACAGACAATGAAACTCTGTTCCCAGTCAGAGGGTACCTTCCTTATCTTATCCTTATACCTTATAATGCTGAGGAATTGTGTGATTACCCTTCTTCCACAAGTTCGGTGTGTATCCACGCCGGTAGTCACAAATGTTTATCTTTTTCATTATCGCCCCATCAACGCGAGGTTGTGCGGGTTAAAAAAATAACGGACGGTGTACTCCATGATCTGGGGTGTTCATCTAAGAATATTTACATTTCAAGTGTAAAGTCTAATGTAGACCTATAGAAAAAAAATTGCTTTCATACTTCCATGAACACATCGAATCACATGATTTTTAGTGACGTCATTTTAAACCATTGTTCTCTACAGGCGTTGATGACGTCAACGCTGCTCCGCTCTTTGTAGAAAAACAGCGTGTAAATGTTTTTAGCTTTAAACGTTTGCCCTACAAGCATTTTTTCGTTCAGTGATGAGGGGCAAATAATGTAAATATAAAAAAAGCTTTATTTTTCTGCTTTTCATGAAAGTATGAACAACAGTGGGTCGCTAGCAAAGTTTACATGAACCCCTTCGGGGTTCATTTACTTTGCAGGACCCACTGCGTTCATACTTCCATGAACTGCAGAAAAAAGAAATTGCATTTCTTAATTTAACACCCCCCCCCCCCCCCCCTGCCAACACAGAGTTGCATGCAATGGTTAAAAAAATTGCAGCAGTTGTATTGCATTTAGGTCATTTTTAGCCAGTCAATGCTTTCTTTCTTTCTTCCAATACGTCTTAACCCCTCCGAGAGGGACATAAGAGGGGTTCCGGCAAACCAAGTGTTGAAGGGTGTATGAGTTGATGAAATGGGTTTACAAGTACAGTGTGAAAAGAGAAGGTTAGAATATTTAAAAGCTAAATACAGAAATTGGTCTTTTAACCCATACTGTATCGGAAACCCCAAAACGGGTAGTTGCCAAACAATACAGCCTGTCAGGCCTAGGTCAGATGCCGCAGAACACAGTGTCTCATCAGGGCCCCATCCATCGGGCCTTGATGTAGATGGGCTGTATGATGCTTCCACGCAGAGCTGAAACCAACCCGAACACAAGTACTGGTAAACCACTTAGAGGATTTAAGCCTGCCCAGGCAAAGTGGTGAGAGTCCATGCTAATTGGAGGTTTTAGGAATTCCGTTTATGCTGTCATTCTTGCACATGCGCAAAGTACTGGCTGTCAATTGAAACGGCCATCGCTATTTAAATGTATTTGCGGAACTTAAAATGGTAACGATATTCAGACATTTTGAGAGAAAATATACCTGTTTTCATTGAAATAATGCCTCGAGAAGGAAAGAATGATATTTCGCTTTTATTACCGAAATTCATTTATCCTAAATCCGTTTTTAATTGACGAAAATCTTTTCGTGAAGACCCATGTCAATGGCTTGAGATACCGTTATTCATGAAAGCTTACTTACAAAATAAGTTGTTTACGTAACTTTCGTTTTATTCGCTATCTATCTATCTATATCTATCTATCTATCTATCTATCTATCTATCTATCTTTAGAAATCTGTCCAACGATCTGTCTACATGTGCAATTTAAATGTTTGACTGACAAACTGATAGTAGACAGACAGACGACACACAGACTGACTGACTGAATGAATGACTAACAGACGAATGATGGGACTGTTAGGCAGACAAGTAAACATACTGACAGTGAAAAAAAAAAAATGAGTGGACTTACAGACGGGCGTCGAGTCAACGTTGGCTCGACGTCATGGCGTCGACAACCACTCTAACTCGCTTCAATGCCACGTGACCGTTGAGACGAGAGAGCGGTTTGACTGATCCCTGTATCCAAGAAGCCCATAGCCTTTTTATACCAAATGGAATCTTCCTCCTTATATATAGCAGGAGTCATTTCCAAAATTTAGGGGTGTCAGGTTGTGTTTTCTTCAAAATTTATTTGGAAAATGACCAAACTTTTTGCAAACAGTGTAGGCCCCAATCAGACACTCTGCCGCGTCTGATCTGGGCCTGCACGGTGTGTCACTTAACCCTTAAGTCTTACACTTGCGAAGGCATTGGCCAAATGATATTTATTAAGCAACGCCGTATTATCGCCAACGCAACGTTCTGATGTTTAATCGACGTTGCAATGTCCAATTCACTGCATCGCTTTGAAGTTGGTTTGGTGTAGACACGACGTTGTTGACACCAGGGATTTTGTTTGGGGCCGGACATCGGTCATGGACCTTAAAAATTTACGATTGTCCAAAAGAGTTCAGGCCAGTCAGGACAAAATGTCCTGAAATAATTTTGGCCTCTTCTTTACATTAATATTCTTGTTAGGATCAATAATGTTAAATCAGTGGTAACATTTTAGTACAGAATAAGAAAATTTCATCTTTTAAAACTTGTCCAAATGAAATTCAGTATGTCCGTTAACTGATGGAGCTGTCCGAACAATTTGTCTGAACTGCATTTTGAGCCAGCAGAATCCCTGGACACGCTACATGTCGGTTGACGTGAAGTCATTTAATGACAAACTGCATTTACATTTGCCTGCGCTAGCTAATTGTTGGTGCGCTGAGAGAGAGAGAGATGGGACCTGTTGGGTCGTATGTACAATATATCATTTTCGAAATGCGAAATTTCATATCTGGCAGCATATCGGTGTTTCTCCCTTTATCTTACATTAGAATTCCCGAAAAGTTTAAAAGAATTCCACTGTTTTACGCTGTAATTAACACTTTATCTGTCCCACTGCCTTTGAAGCAATATGACAGATGACGTCCAGGGCTTTTCCCGTTCTATTTTTAGAACTGGAAGTACGTCACGAAAAAAAGCTCCTATAAACTCTATTGGTTTCATTGGGCTGCAGATATCACAACCATCTCAATGTCGGGTAAAAGTCCCACAAAATTGGAAGCAATGTCTCCAAAATGACCTTCACAGTGTTGATGGGGACTTTAAACCTCAAATCAAACAAACAAAAAAAGTTGTCAGGGCCTACATTGTTTGCAAAACATTCAGGCAGTTCCAAATAGATTTTGAAGAAAACACCTGATACCCCTAAACTTTGAAATAGACTCGTGCTATATACACACGATATATAAGGAGGAAGATTCCATTCGGTGCAAAATGTGTTGACTTGGCAGTTAAACTCCATTGCAAACAAAAGGGGCTTGAAGAAATATATGGGCTGCATGATGCTTCCACGCAGAGCTGAATCCGGCCCACACACTAGTACTGGTAAACCCCTAAGAGGATCTAAGCCTGTCCAGGAACCGAGGTGTGAGGCGGACCGTCCATGCTAATAAACCCTATTGGTTTCATTGGGCGACAGGGCTTGAGATGTCATTTCATCCCAATGTCAGGTAAAAGTTCCACAAAATTGGAAGCATCGTCTCCAAAATGACCTTTACAGTGTTGACGGGTATGTTAAACCTCAAATCAAATCAAACAAACAAAATTTACCTGCATGATAGTCCTCTTAACGGGGTTGCTGCAGTATAAATAGATAAATAGACATTAACTTAAGATGAAATGACATCTCAAGCCCTACCAATCATTTTTCCTGGGAGTGGTCTCCAGTTATGGCAGTATAGGAGGTTTTAGGAATTCCGTTTTTTGACGTCATTCTTGCGCATGCGCAAAGTACTGGCCGTCAATTGAAACGGCCATCGCTATTCAAATGTATTGGCGGAACTTAAAATGCTAACAATAGTAAGTCATTTTGAGAGAAAATATACCCGTTTTCATTGAAATAATGCCTCGAGAAGGAAAGAATGATATTTTGTTTTTATTACCGAAATTCATTTATCCTAAATCCGTTTTTAATTGACGAAAATCTTTTCGTGAATGACCCATGCCAATGGCTTGAGATACCGTTATTCACGAAAGCTTACTTACAAAATAAGTTTTTGCGTAACTTTCGTTTTATTCGCTATCCAAATCTATCTCTTTCCAACGATCTGTCTACATGTGCAATTTAAATGTCCATACTGACAGTCGAAATAAACTATTGAGTGGACTGACGGAGGGGCGTTGAGTCAATGTTGGTTCGACGTCATGTCGTCGACACCCACTCCAACTCACTTCATTGTCACATGACCGTTGGCATGAGAGAGAGAGAGAGAGAGAGAGAGGTTTGACTGACAAACTGACAGTAGACAGACAGACGACACACAGACCGACTGACTGAATGATTGACTAACAGACGAAAGGACAGACTGTTAGACAGACAAATAAACATACTGACAGTCGAAAAAAAACAACAACCAATGAGTGGACTTACAGACGGGTGTCGAGTCAACGTTGGCTCGACGTAATGCCGTCGACAACCACTCCAACTCACTTCAATGTCACGGACCGTTGAGATGAGAGAGAGGCTTGACTGATCCCTGCATCCAAGAAGCCCATAACCCTTTTTGTACCAAATGGAATCTTCCTCACATACAGCAGGAGTCATTTCAAAATTTAGGGGTGTCAGGTTGTGTTTTCTTCAAAATGTATTTGGAAAATGGCCGAACTTTTTGCAAACAGTGTTGGCCCTGATCAGACGCCGCGTTCTGCGGCGTCTGATCTGGGCTTGCACTGTTTGCCATACCCCTTTTAGGGTTTCCGGTACCAAATGGGTTAATGTAGACCTAAGGGCTGGGCAGGTTGAACCAATCTACAAATCTCCTAAGGGCTGGGCAGGTTGAACCAATCTACAAATCTACCAGATTTCACTGTAAAAGCTTGCACTTGCGAAGGAGTGTTTCATTCTTATGGACTGAAAGGGTGTTCTGCGTTTGTTTTGAATTTAATGTTCCAATCCTACTGAGTCTTGATGGGTCCGAGCACCGGGCAAATGACATTTTATTAAGTAACGCTGTATTATCGCCAACAACGTTCTGACGTTTCATCGACGTTGCAATGTCAAATTCAATGCATCGCTTTGAAGTTGGTTTGATGTAGACACAACGTTGTTGACACGCTACATGTCGGTTGACGTGGCGTCATTAAAACGACAAACTGTAATTTACATTTGCCTGCGCTCGCTAATTGTTGGTGCGCTAAGAGAGAGAGAGAGAGAGAGAAGAGGACCCCGTTGGGTCGTATGTACAATATATCATTTTCGTAATGCGAAATTTCACATCTGGCAGCATATCGGCGTTTCTCTCTCTTTATCTTACATTAGAATTCGCCAAAAGTTTGAACGAATTCCACTGTTTTACGCTGTAATTAACACTTTATCTGTCCCACTGCCTTTGAAGCAATACGACAGATGACGGCCAGGGCTTTTCCCGTTCTATTTTTAGAACCGGAAGTACGTCACGAAAAAAGCTCCTATTCAAGTTCACTCGGTTTCAGTTCTGGTGTATGAATGTTATTTGACGTGTCACCAGTAACAATTCTGATTCTGAGTTCCGCCTGATGGGAGCACCGCGCTCCCTGATGGGCGGGACAAAAAGACCAAGAATTATTGGTGTTGTTGTTTGTCAAGGACAAGTGATGTCCTACAATGAGCTTGAACTTCCCAAGTTGTTGCTTGGGCCAAGTTCGCTAGGTCAATATATAGAAAAAATCACACACCTGAGCCTGAAAATCTCTTACGTGTAGATTGCCCGATTTAATCATCAGATTCATTGTTTTTCGAGTGCTTCCAGTACATAACGACGGAAATAAATATGGCGGCGTAGAGAATTCCTAAGGTCATGACTCGACCTCGTGACGTCTCTTTAATTTATTCATAAATAATAACAACAAAAATAAATACAAAATGTACAAATTTATGCCAACACATAAATAAGAAAAATATATTCATTGACTGATATGCCAATGTTGATTTTTTAGCTATTACAACTAACTGAATCACCAATCAGCCTTGCGACACACTATTCATCCGGTGACGGATACGGGTTACATAAGCTTTTTGAGGCTCTGGTTCCCGACGTCATACATTGTTTGAATGGAATACATGGAAACCTGAAAACCGGTTTAAGCCAGTTCCGAGGCGCAAGCAAACTTTCTTGCATAGATTGTGTCTTGTGATGATACGCGTTACCTAGATACGAGCTCGCTCGACGCCCGCCTTCGGCGGACGTCGACGGCTGCCTTCGGCAGCCGCCGCTATGCTCGTTATGATGTTAATGCTGTTGTATGTATTTTTGACGACACTTGATAAAGTGGATATATGCTTTTGTTAAGAATCTTGTTGCTGCAGAAACAGCTAATGCCCCAATTGTTTGTGTGATTCATTGTTGACAGAATGTTTGTTTAGTGCAAGCATAATATACAGTTATTTCCTGTTTTGTCGTGTCTGCTGTAAATCATGGCGTGATTTTGGAGTCTGTTTTTCTGCCTGTTTGTTTGTCCATCCATTTTTGTCGCGCCTTCTTTAAGCATGGAGCCAAATAGGAGTCGAAATTTCCATCCGTTTGTCCATATGTTTGTCAAGCCGTTAATATTTGTGACCGCCCTAGCATTCACCCTAATGTTCAAGACAATTTCTTAAGAACTATACTACTCAAAGTTTGATAGGGATCACCTTTTAGATACCAAATTTTGCACTAAAAATTAAAAATTTCTTGACAGAATTTATACTCGGTATATTGATAAATATCTTAAGCAGAAACTCATGTGCAGTTCAGTACTCATAAAAGTGCACACTTCTCACACTTCGCAAATGAATTCATGCATCCCCAAAATCTTGCCTGGCACTGCTTTCCAGCAGACCAATGAAACTTGTCAGTGTTCCTTTACCAAGCGTAAAAAGGACTTCATTTGATTTGTGAAACACTAAAATGCCTTGGGGACAATTAAGAAACCGTCTGAGCCCCGAAGAAATGAATCATGGCGTCGGAATGTTGGAATCCGGCGTCTCACAACGTCGTGTTGCTGGGATTCTGAATGTGTCTCAGAGCGTGGTTTCCCGAATGTGTAGTCGGTGTCTTACCCACGGAAATCCTTCACACTGACACGACGGGGACGAGAAAGGGCTGCAACTTAACGTCAGGTCCGTTTCTTGTTGATTCAGTCTCGACGTCAACGCATAACGAGCTTAGGAACGGAACTGGAGCACGAATTTCTACACAAACTGTCAGAAACAGGGTCCACAAGTTCGGACTTAATGCCATGAGGCCTGCTGTACGTGTTCCGTTGACGAGACAGCACGTGCTAGACCGGTTGGACTTTGCCAGAACTCACGTCAGGTGGACGGTTCGTGACTTGACGCCAGTACTGTTTACTGAGGAGTCCAGATTCTGTCTTAAACTTCACTTATAAACGTCAATTAGTGTGGCGAATGTCTAAAGAGCCATTCGATGACTTGAATGTGGCAGAGCATGATCGCTATGGAAAGAGGTCAGTCATGGTTTGGGCTGGGATAAGCCTGAACGGTAAAACTGACTTGTGCGTCATTGTAAACGGAACGTTAATGGCAGTGAGGTACTGTAATGAGATTCTTGATGAGTTTGTCAGACCATATGCAGGTGCTATCGGCCCGGACTTTATTCTGATGGACGATAATGCCAGTCCCAACGTCACTGATTCCTATCTGGAACGTGAGACAATCGTTCGCATGAACTGGCCTGCTCGGCCACCGGACTTAAATCCGATTGAGCATGCGCGGGACATGCTACAGCGTGCTGTTTCAGCCCAACCTGTGCATCCGAGGACTTTAAAGGAGCTCAAAGATGCATTGGTTGCTGAATGAAAGCTGATTCCACAAAACCGGATACAGACTCGGGATTACGAGCATGCGCAGGCGAAGTCGTACTGTAATTGATGCCCGTGGACCCCATACACGTTATTAGGCACGTTTGCCTAAACAAATTTGGAAATTTGTGAAAAATCAGTTGCCCAAATCCCTTCGTGTTACAGCAAATTTTGGGGGTGCCAAGACGGTTGCTGTTGTCACGCTTGAATGCAGTACAAGTTGGCAAAATTAATCACTAGGTTTTGTGAAGGATACGTTTTCTATCATTATGTATCACATTTGGATTCAGCTGATTAATTCATCCAAACATTATTTTGCATTAAAAAAGTGATCCCTATCAAACTTTGAGTACCGGTAGTATATAAGAGCTTCATTAATGGTACTTCATACAGACTTGCATCGAGGGATGACAATTTAACCCTTGTCCTGCTGAGCCCGGATATGCCTTATCTTTCAAACAATGAAGATCCAGATCAGATGGCTTCTGAAGAAGCCATCTGATCAGGATCTTCATTGTTTGTCATTCAGCTCATGAATTTGTTGCAATAATTTGCATCAAGTAATCTGATTGGTTGATAATCAGTAGTGGGTGTGGCATATTTAAATTTTCAGCAGGTCAAGGGTTAAAAACTATAAAAGCTTTATTAATGATTCTTCATACAGACTTGCATCTAGGGATGACAACTTAAATGCGAGCATCCATATTTGATCTTGACCTATATTTCATGGTTCACTGACTTTGTGAATTATTGCGACCACCCTAGCGTTCACCCTATTGTTCAAGTCCATTCATGTCCATATCTCAAGAACAGTTAGATCTTCATTAACCCATTGTATGTGGGAAACCCCTAAAGGGGTACCTTTGCAAACATTGCAGGCCCAGATCAGCCGCCACAGAATGTGGCGTCTGATCAGGGCCTGCACTATTTGCTAGCAGAATTTTCCATCAAAAATAGTTTAAAAACGAAATTCTTATATGACAAATGGACTTGTCCAACATATAGCAATGGAAGAGTCCACTAGTATACAATGGGTTAATGCTGCTTCATACAGACTTGCATCTAGGGCGACAAATAGCATCCATATTTGACCTTGACCTATATTTCATGGTTCACTAACTTCGGAATTTTTTGCGACCACTCTAGCATTCACCCTAATGTTCAAGTCAGTTTCTCAAGAACTATAAGAGCTTCATTAATGATACTTCATAGAGACTTGCATCTAGGGCTGACAATTCAAATGCAAGCATCCATATTGACCTTGACCAACATTTCATGGTTCACTGACTGCGAATTATTATGACCACCCTCATAGGGGCTTGAAGAAATATATGGGCTGCATGATGCTTCCACACAGAGCTGAATCCGGCCCGCACACTAGTACTGGTAAACCGCTTAGAGGATCTAGGCCTGTCCAGGAACCGCGGTGCGAGGCGGACCGTCCATGCTAATAAACTCTATTGGTTTCATTGGGCGACAGGGCTTGAGATGTCATTTCATCTCAATGTGAGGTAAAAGTCCCACAAAATTGGAAGCAACGTCTCCAAAATGACCTTTACAGTGTTGACGGGGATGTTAAACCTCAAATCAAACAAACAAAATTATGACCACCCTAGCATTCACCCTAATGTTCAAGTCTGTTTCTCAAGAACTATTAGACCTTCATTAATGATACTTGGTACAAAGTTGTATCCAGGGATGACAAGTTTAATGCAATAATCCTTGTTTGATCTTGACCTATTTTTCATGGTTCATTGATTTTGCACCCCACAGGCGCGACATAGCCATCGGCGGAATTCTTCTTCTTCTTCAATCAGTCGACATTTGTGTCAGCCCTAGCATCAACCATGACGCAAACACACCGATATATCTTTGACCCACTTAAACCCCACTTCTATGTAGAAAAACTGGTTTGCAGGGGTATACATTATTTTTCTTAAAAACATGGATTGTGGGTACTTGTTAGTTCTGCCTCGGTGAGACGGTTCTAATGAGTACCCACAATCTATGTTTTGAGCAGAAGTAAGAAAAATATGAGGATTTTTATCTGAAAAATTCCATATTTTGGTGCACAGATTTTACCAATATATTTGAATAGGCATGTTTTCGTAATGTTAAATGTTCAAGTCCATACAAGCATGACATAGCCTTCAGCGGAGTTCTTCTTCCTTTCTGGGAAGTCAAAGCTATTGTAACAAGACCTATATGGACATAGCTCCAGATCATTGCTTGAGATGCCACTTGCTGCAACAGAGTGAGTGAGTGTTTGAGCTTTACCTCCCAACAGCTAAGGTCATACGGAGACGGGACCTCGGTTTAAAGACTCATCAGAAAGTCTGGAGAAGCCCGGGATCGATCCTGCGATCCCTGGTTTACAAGGCAAGTAGCATAACCACTGCACCACGGAGGCTTCTGATTTCTGCAACAGAAGGTCTGGTGGTTTTTACCATGGCTGATAAATGATCGCCTCTGTATAATTGAAACAATCTTGAAAGGGCTGTAAAGAGAGTGAGTACCTGTAATCTATGATTTGGTGGAGAAAAAAAATAAGAATAATTTATACCCTGTAAAACCCATTTTCTCTGTATAAAGTGGGGCTTGCAGTGGTGTTTATTACATGGACTTATTACATGGACTTGTTAATGTGATGGCAACAGTTCAAAATGCCTTCCCAGATATTGAGTGTCATTAATAGTTTGGTTGTTTCCTAAATCTCATATGAAATAACTTTTATTTGTTAACTACCATAATGATCCTAAGTATTGGGACAGATAGCCCTAAGCAAACAGTGCAGACCCAGATCAGACTGCTCCTGAAGGAGCAGTCTGATCAGGGTCTACACTGTTTGCCATTCCGCCTGCACCTTTTGGACTCCTTGCTGGATCATGAAACAAATTTGTTAAAAAATTTAGGAGAATTACAGCAAGTCCAGAAGGTGTCCAAATTTTTAGGATTTTTACGGTAAGCTTCATTTAAGTAAGTTTGAAACCTCGTGGGGCCTGAATACTCTTTGCAATACCAATAAAGCATTGAAAAGAAAACGTCTGTGGTTTCATTCCATTCCTTTGAACCTCTGGGGTTTTACCCAATAGAAACCTTTCAAACAAAGAAACATTTGCAGAACACTGATCATTGCAGGGATAACCTGTTAACCCATAAAATGCAAATCACGACAATTGTTGTCTGCTTTTCCGTTTGCCAGTTACCTTAAAAGTAATTTTTTTGCAAACAATGTGAACCCAGATCAGACTGAGCAGTATGATCTGGGCCCACACTGTTTGCCTGAATGCAAAAGTATCTTTAAAAAGTTTGGAAAAAAAAAAGAAAAGAAAACAGCAGACGACATGGCAAATGACATTTTCAGATGTAGTATTTCTCAGTGTCTTAAGGGTTTAAAGGGGATTTGAAGATACCTTGGCACAAGTGAAAATTCTGATATTTTCAACACACTCAATTGGTATTTTTCAAAAAAAGTAAGTATCCTCCTTGTTTGTTTGTTTATATTGCAGTTTATCGGCCCAGTCAACACTATTTAGGTCATTTTTGAGCAGGTCAGTTCACTTACCCACCTTTCCTGGGTAGGCTTATATGTAAGCGGTTAACCAGTATAGTGCACATTCTTTTGCCAGAAACACAACTGCCCTTCTTGAAGGGAGAGAATGACACACAACATACCATTATTTTACTGAAGACTGTTAAAAGATATCCAGAAGTAAAACTTGTATGCTGCAAGACCTGGCATTATGAGAAGACCTCAGTTATTCAAACTATCCATATGTTGAACAAATTTTCATGGTCCCAGAGCTGTTTGAGTTATTGAAGTTTGACTGTATATTAAAGCAGTTAAGAACAGTGCACATTCTTTCACCAGAAACAATCACCCCTTATAATTCTGACACCCTTGAACCCCACTTTTATATAGTAAAACTGGGGTTTACAGGGGTAAACCTTATTTTTCTTATTTCTGCCCTTAAATATAGATTGTGGGTATTGCCTCGATGAAGCGGCTCTAAGGTGTACCCACAATCAATATTTTTAGCAGAAATAAGAAAAATATCAAAATTTTTCATCTGAAATTGGAAATTGTTGTAAAATTTACTATGTAATTGTATAGGCGTTTTTTCGTAATGTTAAAAACAGACGAGAATGACATACATTACAAAAACACGCCTATACAAATACATTGTAAATGTTACCACCGAGAATACAAATATTTTAAGATGAAAAATAGTGATATTTTTCTTATTTCTGCTCAAAATATAGATTGTGGGTACTTATCGAAGCGGTTCTAATGAGTATCCACAAGCTATATTTTAGAGTAGACCTGTATACCCCAGTTTAACTATATAAAAGTGGGGTTCAAGGGGATCAGAATTATATAGGCATGTTTTCGTGATGAAAATATTTCATTATCAATCTCCATGAAAGCATGTTGCTGACCCAGCAGGTATTGAACCCGAGACCTCTGTATTCATAATAATAATATGGACTTGTAAAGTGATGCATACTAGTTTTCTATTATAACCTAATGACTTCCAGTTCTTTTTCCTCACTGGACTTAACACTGCATCCTGACAATGGTCTATACTGTTCTATTGTAACGCAACCTTCTTTTGGGCTTGTCACTACGGTGTCCTCCTGAAACTTTACAGGCACGGTTTGTTTATCAACTGAAAGTAATTCCGGATACTGCCTGACCACATTTCTTGCATCGTGATATTTAAACACATGAATTATGTCGCCAAGCTCGTATACGGAGTTGATTCTATGATTGTACATATATAATCCTTTTTCTATCAAATGCAGTTGATTGTCATGACTAATAAGGAAGGCCTGAAAGTGCCTTTTATTCATCCGTCTTGTCCGATATCTAATAAAGGACACAAGAAGGAAGATAATAAAAATCACTGATATCAAAACGTAAGGAATCCATAAAATATCCCATTCCATCGCACATGAAATTATCTACACTGAACAAAAGGTTCACTTTGTCAGTGTGATTTTTGGTTTAAACATACATATACTGGGCAGTTCCTTTAGTACTCTACTCATTATAACACAGTTTTAGTTATAACACAGCCAGATTGTCATTTTACCATATTGCCTCCCAGATTGTCATTTTACCATAATTTGTATATGAAAATATCCCTTTATAACATGGTTCACTTATAACACAGTCCTATTCTATGCATCCCAAACATAGCATTATAAAGGGACTGCCCTGTTTACTGATTTTAATATTTTTATTCACTGATGTACAACACACTACACAATGAAGAGGACAGGAATGGAAAGATCTTTTTTCCCAGTATGGGTCACTTCTTGTTTGATGAAATGTAAATTCTAACCGAAATTCGGCATTTCATTTCTAATAAATTCTTTCCACTTGATTAGAGAATTTTTATTTGTCTAAGCCACTGAAACATGAATAGAGCCTGGGTTATCTGGAATCACATCCAGGCTGTTCATAAAGTTAACAGTTCCATGAAGACAGAAAATTTCATGTATATGACAACAAACTGCTATTTTTAGCTCGCCTTACGAAAGTAAGGGGGAGCTATTGCCATACCCCCGGGCGTCCGGCGTCAGCGTCAGCGTCGGCGTCCGCATTTGGTAAAAGTTTACCTGCAAGCTCTTATATGTGATGTTTTACAAGTTTATTTTGAATATATAATTAACAATTGGTAAAAAACAATATTTAACATTATCATTTTACTTCATTTTACAGGTTTTTTGGCTTAAATTGGTCTTTTTGAGAAGTTAATATTTTCCTCTGTATTACCTCCCTTGAAATCCTGTGTTAAAGTTTACCTGCAAGCTGCGTGAGTTCAAATCCCGGGGGAGGCATGTATTTTTTTTTTTTTTTTTTTTTTCTTTTCCTTTTCTTTTTTTTTTTTTTTCTTTTTAAAAACATAGCGGGTCTGGGGCTCAAGGTGAAGGTCACTGGCTATTTTTAGAAAAACATTGTAATCACTCTAGCCCCTTCATTTATTGATGGATTTTAATATAACTTTGGTATGATGATATCTCGAGTGACTTTGACTTTCAGGGTCTGGCGCTTAAGGTCAAGGTCACTACTTTCAGGGTCACTGGGTCAAGGTCACTGTGTCTATTTTTAGAAAAACATTGTCATCGGGTTTGCACCTTAATTTATTGATGGATTTTAATATAACTTCACACAAATGTTGGGTATGATGATATCTCTAGCAAGTTCAACTTTCAGGGTCTGGGGCTGAAGGTCAAGGTCACTGTGGCTATTTTTCGAAAAAACTTTGTGATCGCTCAAGTGCCTACATTTATAAATGGATTTTAATATAACTTTACACAAACGTTGGGTTTGATATCTCAAGCTCGTTCGACTTTCAGGGTCTGGGGCAGAAGGTCAAGGTCTCTGTGGCTATTTTTAGAAAATCTTTTTCATCGCTCTTGCGCCTTTATTAAAGGATGGATTTTAATATAATTTCACACAAATATTGGGTATGATGATATCTCGAGTGACTTTGACTTTCAGGTTCCGGGGCTGAAGGTCAAGGTAACTGTGGCTATTTTTAGAAAAAATTTGTGATCGCTCTAGTGCCTACATTTATGAATGGATTTTAATATAACTTTACACAAATGTTGGGTATGATGATATCTCGAGCGAGTTCGACTTTCAGGGTCTGGGGCTGAAGGTCAAGGTCACTGTGGCTCTTTTTTGATAACTTGCCCTCCTCCATCTTAGGCCCCCAAAGGCGAGCTATGTTGTCTTCTGACAACTCTTGTTCTTATATTTCGGCTTAAAACATAGGCTGTGGCTGCTTGTTAAAAGGCACTGACAGTACTAATGAATAATTGCAAAAATTTGCTTAAATAGTGTGAAAAAGGAAAAGAAAAAGAAAACTGTACCCATTACGATAACACGTGTGTACATTTTACCATAAAAATCCTAAATATTGGGACACCTTGAGGACTTGCTATAGTTCCCGTAAAATTTTTAACAAATTTGTTTTACAGTCTTACAAGGGGTCCGAAAGGTGCAGACAAAATGCCAAACAGTGTAGACCCTGATCAGACAAGTAGCAGTCTGATCTGTGTTTGCACTGTTTGCTTAGACCTATCTATCCCAATACTTAGGATCATTGCAGTAATATGGTGTCTTTCATAGCTATAGAACTAAGTGTTTTTAAGACCTAAAGTTTGATAATTTCCTTAATTTTGCTCCAATCATGGATGGTTGGTGTTTTTTAGAGGCAGTTCCAACAAGTACCTACAATCTATGTTTTCTAGCAAAAATAAGAAATGTATATAACACGGTTTCAATATGGTTTTGTATATAACACGGTTTCAAGATGGATCCCAAAAATATATAGATTATATAGAAAATGACCATAAATGGTCATTTTTCTGTATAATCTATGCATTTTTGTTTGGATATAACCTGGTTATTTAACTACTTTGGACTCCATAAATAGTGTTATAAAGAGGTTGTGGTGTACTTGTTAACGTGAAAACTTAAAATTGTACATCCTACTTTTCTCTGCATAGAGTGGGATATGTATGTACATGTATATCCATGAAGAGAAAATAAGAGAAGAAAAAAATCACATCATAATTATTCCATGAAGTCACCACTTGTTGAAGTATATTGCACAGGTATGTTCTTGAAACCAATTACTGTATGTAACCACTTTTAAATTTAACACTAGTAAATCATCACGAAAACACGCCTATATAATTCTGACCCCCCTTGAACTCCACTTTTATATAGTAAAACTGGGGTTTGTAGGGGGTATACATTATTTTTCTTATTTCTGCTCAAAAACATAAATTGTGGGTACTCATTAGAACCGCATCAGTAAATTGTGGGTACTTGTTAGAACCACCTCACCCGCGGTTCTAACGAGTATCCACAATCTATGTTTTGAGTGGTACTCATTAGAACCACCTCGCCAAGGCAGGTCTATCGAGTATACACAATCTATGTTTTGAGCAAAATTAAGAAAAATATAACAATTTTTCATCTAAAAAAAAATATTTTTTTTGGCAGTAAAATTTACAATGTATTTGTATAGGCATGTTTTCGTAATGTCCAACTTTATATTCTTGTGTTCTAGTGAAGGCTTTTTATTGAGCCATAGCTTCTTCACCCTGGGTTAATTATAAGCCTCATTTAAAATTTATTGTTCTGCATAAGAAATGAAGCAATAAGAAATGGCACAATATCTTTGATTGTTTTGTTCTTGTACGAGGTTACATTCCACACATGCTGTTGTCGCACTTGCGAAATGTTAAATCTACATGTAAGGTCTGAGTTTCTTACATTTAATGGCACACATGTCATATACATGTAACAGAGTTTTGCATCGCGTTAACAATTATGTGAAATGAATACCATGGTAAACCCCACTTTCATTATGATAACTCACCCATGAGACATACTGCATTTTTCACATCTCCAAAATGGAAACTTTTCTGATGAAAATCCGAGGTATTTTTCTTATAAATGCTCAAAACATATGTTGAAGGTGCTCATTAGAACCTCATTGAGGCAGTTCTAACGAGTACCCACAACCTATGTCTTGGGGCAGAAATAAGAAGAATAATGTATACCCCCATAAACCCAAGTTTTCTCTATATGAAGTGGGGTTTAGGGGGGTCTTCATTTCACAGACTTGTTCTCGTGATGAAAGTAGGGTCACAGGAGTATACATTTTTGCCTTATTTGCACAAAAACATAGATTGTGGGTATTTGTTGTCCCCCGCCTTTTCGAAGAAAAGCGAGGGGACATAGTATTCGGCTTTCCGTGGTGCGTGGTTCGTGGTTCCGAGCTTGTAGTAGGTACCTTGTGAGCGCAACTCCTCCTACAGTTTTAAACCGATCGTTCTGAAATTTTACAGGTGTCTTTATCATGGTTTGAAGTTGTGCATGTGCTTTTTTCAGAATCCTTGAATTAATTTTTTGCACTTTTTTCACATTTTTAACTTATACTTTTTTTGCATGCTTCCGAATTCATAGTAGGTACCTTGTGAGCGCAACTCCTCCTACAGTTTTATACCGATCCTTCTGAAATTTTACAGGCGTCTTTATCATGGTTTGAAGTTGTGCATATGCTTTTTTCAGAATTCTTTGATTATTTTTTTTCACTTTTTTTCACTTTTTTCACATTTTTAACTTAGACTTTTTTGCATGGTTCGGAATTCATAGTAGGTACCTTGTGAGCGCAACTCCTCCTACAGTTTTATACCGATCCTTCTGATATTTTACAGGTGTCTTTATCATGGTTTGAAGTTGTGCATATGCTTTTTTTCAGAATTCTTTACTTAATTTTTTTCACTTTTTTACATTTTTAACTTGGACTTTTTTCATGCATCAATTCTATGAAAGAGTATAATGTAGTAGGTACCTTGTGAGCGCAACTCCTCCTACAGTTTTATACCGATCCTTCTGAAATTTTACAGGCGTCTTTATCATGGTTTGAAGTTGTGCATATGCTTTTTTCAGAATTCTTTGATTAATTTTTTTTTTCACTTTTTTCACATTTTTAACTTAGACTTTTTTGCATGGTTCAGAATTCATAGTAGGTACCTTGTGAGCGCAACTTCTCTTACAGTTTTATACCAATCCTTCTGAAATTTTACAGGTGTCTTTATCATGGTTTGAAGTTATGCATATGCTTTTTTCAGAATTCTATAATTAATTTTTTTCACTTTTTTACATTTTTAACTTGTACTTTTTCATGCATCAATTCTATGAAAGAGTATAATGTAGTAGGTACCTTGTGAGCGCAACTCCTCCTACAGTTTTATACCAATCCTTCTGAAATTTTACAGGCGTCTTTATCATGGTTTGAAGTTGTGCATATGCTTTTTTCAGAATTCTTTATTTAATTTTTTTTCACTTTTTTCACATTTTTAACTTAGACTTTTTTCATGCATCAATTCTATGAAAGAGTATAATGTAGTAGGTACCTTGTGAGCGCAACTCCTCGTACAGTTTAATGCCACTCCTTCCAAAACTTAAAATTTGGTTGAATTATGGTCTAAAGATATGCATTTGCTTTTTACAGAACCTTAAAATAATTCTTTTCACTTTTTTCACATTTTTAACTTAGAGTTTTTTTTTGCCCATCTATAATATGAAACTGGATATGTAGTAGGTACATTGTGAGTGCAACTCCTCCTACAGTTTAAAACTGATCCTTCAGAATCTTTACAGGTGTTTTGATATGGACTGAAATGTGCATGTGCCTTTTACAGAATCCTTTAATTATTGTTTTGCACTTTCCGCATTAAATGATACCAATGGTTGCCTGGTTAACTTACTTATTTTTTAACCTCACAAATGAAAATAAGGCGGGGAACATAAATTCTCTTTGGAATTTGCTTGTTAGAACCTCATTTAGCATGCCCCACCCATCAGGGCTTGGAGAAATAGATTGGGCTGCATGATGCTTCCATGCAGAGCTGAAACCGACCACACATGACTATTGGTCAATCACTTAGTGGGGCTTAACCTGCCTAGGCAAAGTGTTTTGAGTCGGACCGTCCCTACATTTAAACCCTTTTGGTTTGTCTGGGTGGCAGGGCTTGAGATATCATTTCATCACAATGTCGCGTAAAAGTCCCACAAAACTGGAAGCACGGCCTCAAAAATGACCGAAATAGTGTTGATGGGAACCTTAAACCTCAATTCAAACAAAAAACCAAAAATTGTCTGAGATGGTCCAAAGAGCACCCAAAATCTATGTTTGGACTAAAATTTAGTGATATATAACAAGAGGGCCCAATGGCCCTATATCGCTCACCTGTTTGGACCCCAGGGGCATGATTGGCAGGAATTATGTAGGTGACCACTTGCCATCGCTACATGCTAAATATCTAAGCTCTGGGCCCTGTGGTTTCAGAGAAGAAGATTTTTGAATCTTTTTTCCATTATGAGTCTATGGGAGCTAAGGGGCCCCAGGGCGTGGCCCATTTGGATCCCATGGGCATGATTGGCAGGATTTATGTAGGTGACCACTTGCCATTGCTACATGCTAAATATCTAAGCTCTGGGACCTGTGGTTTCAGAGAAGAAGATTTTTGAAGCTTTTTTCTTCCATTATGAGTCTATAGGAGTTAAAGGGCCCCAGGGCGTGGCCCTTTTGGACCCCAGGGGCATGATTGGCAGGAATTATGTAGGTGACCACTTGCCGTTGCTACGTACTAAATATCTAAGCTCTGGGCGCTGTGATTTCAGAGAAGAAGATTTTTGAAGCTTTTTTCCATTATGAGTCTATAGGAGCTAGAGGGCCCCGGGGCGTGGCCCGTTTGGAACCCATGGGCATAATTGGCAGGAATTATGTAGGTGACCACTTGCCGTTGCTACATGCTAAATATCTAAGCCATGGACCCTGTGGTTTCAGAGAAGAAGATTTTTGAATCTTTTTTCCATTATGAGGCTATGGGAGCTAAGGGGCCCCGGGGTGTGGCCCATTTGGACCCCACGGGCATGATTGGCAGGATTTATGTAGATGACCACTTGCCATTGCTACATGCTAAATATCTAAGCTCAGGGCCCTGTGGTTTCAGAGAAGAAGATTTTTGAAGTTTTTTTTTCCATTATGAGTCTAAAGGAGCTAAGGGGCCCCGGGGCGTGGCCCTTTTGGACCCAAGGGGCATGATTGGCAGGAATTATATAGGTGACCACTTGCCGTTGCAACGTACTAAATATCTAAGCTCTGGGTCCTGTGGTTTCAGAGAAGAAGATTTTTTAAGCTTTTTTCCATTATGAGTCTTTGGGAGCAAAGGGGCCCTGGCATGTGGCCCATTCCGAACCCAGGGGCATGATTGGCAGGAATTATGTAGGTGACCAAATGCCGTTGCTACATGCTAATTATCTAAACTCTGGGCCCTGTGTTTCAGAGAAGAAGATTTTTGAAGCTTTTTTCCATTATGAGTCTATGGGAGCTAAGGGGCCCTGGTGCGTGGCCCATTTGGACCCCAGGGGCATGATTGGCAGGAATTATGTAGGTGACCACTTGCCTTTGCTACATGCTAAATATCTCAGCTCTGGGCCCTGTGGTTTCAGAGAAGAAACTTTTTGAAGCTTTTTCCCATTATGAGTCTATAGGAGCTAAGGGGCCCCGGGGCGTGGCTCGTTTGGACCCCAGGGGCTTGATTGGAAGGAATTATGTAGGTGACTACTTGCCGTTTCTACATGCTTAATATCTTAAGCTCTGGGCCCTGTGGTTTCAGAGAAGAAGAATTTTGAAGCTTTTTTTTTTTCCATTATGAGTCTATGGGAGCTAAGGGCCCCCGGGGTGTGGCAAATTTGGACCCCAGGGGCATGATTGGCAGGAATTATGTAGGTGACCACTTGCCGTTGCTACATGCAAAATACTTAAGCTCTGGGCCCTGTTGTTTCAGAGTAGAAGATTTTTTAAACTTTTTTCCATTATGAGTCTATGGGAGCGAAGGGGCCCCGGGGTGTGGCCCATTTGGAACCCAGGGGCATGATTGGCAGGAATTATGTAGGTGACCACTGGCCGTTGCTACATGCTAAATATCGAAGCTCTGGGCCTTGTGGTTTCAGAGAAGAAGATTTTTGAAGCTTTTTTTTCCATTATGAGTCTATGGGAGCTAAGGGCCCCCGGGTAGTGGCCAATTTGGACCCCAGGGGCATGATTGGCAGGAATTATGTAGGTGACCACTGGCCATTGCTACATGCTAAATATCTAAGCTCTGGGCCTTATGGTTTCAGAGAAGAAGATTTTTGAAGCTTTTTTTTCCATTATGAGTCTATGGGAGCTAAGGGCCCCCGGGGTGTGGCCAATTTGGACCCCAGGGGCATGACTGGCAGGAATTATGTAGGTGACCACTTGCCATTGCTACATGCCAAATATCTCAGCTCTGGGCCCTGTGGTTTCAGAGAAGAAAATTTTTGAAGCTTTTTTCCATTATGAGTCTATAGGAGCTAAAGGGCCCCGGGGCGTGGCCCGTTTTGATCCCAGGGGCATGATTGGCAGGAATTATGTAGGTGACCACTTGCTGTTGCTACATGCTAAATATCTAAGCTCTGGGCCCTGTGGTGTCCAAGAAGAAGATTTTTGAAGCTTTTTGTTCCATTATGAGTCTATGGGAGCGAAGGGGCCCCGGGGTGTGGCCAATTTGGACCCCAGGGGCATGATTGGCAGGAATTATGTAGGTGACCACTGGCCATTAATACATGCTAAATATCTAAGCTCTGGGCCCTGTGGTTTCAGAGTAGAAGATATTTTAATTTTTTCCCATTGTAAGTCTATGGGAGCTATATGTTGCCATGGCAACCAGAACTACAATCTGATCAGCCCAAAAACCTTATGCAGCCTTTCCCCCTACCTGATGATGCTTCTCATGAAATTTGATCAAGATTGACCATGGGGTATTAGAGATATTCTTATTTGAAATTGTTTACGGACGCACGCACGCACGGACACACGCACGCACGACGGACAAAAAGTGATCACAAAAGCCCACCTTGTCACTATGTGACAGGTGAGCTAAAAAATCCATCAGAAAAAACCTTGTCCTAGATTTAAGAAAGACACCATTTTAGGGGAATGGATACACCTTCAGGGGAGGCAAATCCTGCAAAAGTCTTTTATCTCCCATGTCAAAAGAGGTCAACTCTTAAAGGAAAGCATTCCTTTAAGAGTAGACACCTTTTTCAGTGGGACAGGGCTAATAGAAAAGCGAACGGGAAGTCCTGAAAGTTGTTTCCCTTTGAAAAATGGCAGAAAAATCAGCCAGGTGTTCCCATTCCCCTTAAGTACATGGGTGCATTATCGTAATGTAAGGATCAAGAACTGGCATGAAAATTTGTAATCATTCTGTTCAACGAGGCCCTTTTAACCCATTTAGTACCGGAAACCCCAAAACGGTTATATGACAAACAGTACAGGCCCAGATCAGACGCCGCAGAATGCGGCATCTGATCAGGGCCTACACTGTTTGCAAAATGTTCAGCCATTTTCCTAAATAATTTTGAAGAAAACACAACCTGAAACCCCTAAATTTTGAAATTCTTGAAATGGCCTCCTGCTTTATATAAGGAGGAAGATTCCATTTGGTACAAAAAGGGTTAATAACAGACAAAAAATGTTTACACTGACAAAAATGCCCCTTTTCTTTTGATAAGGTCTATAAGGACAAGCATCAGGTAAGCAGGTTTCACGATGACAACAAAACGTAGTGACTGATCAGGGTCTACACTGTTTGCCACTATCTTATACTTTTATGTTGATTTTCTTTATTGATTATCAATTTCTTGCTCAGTACTTTGCACCTTGACTTATTTGAAATCGACATCATGTTTAAACATTCACCACACCTTTGAGAGACTATATGAATCTTTTATGAGTATAGATTCCATAAGGATATTTCCAACATGAAGGATCCCCGAGCCAACCAGAACTAAGGATAAGCCGAGGTCCGGAACTGAGGCTAAGCCGAGGATCTGATCAGTTCTGGAATCGAGGCTGAGCTGAGGTTCTGATCAGCCCAGATATCCTGAGAGCTGGAAATACCTGCATGCATGGGAAGATTCTTTATTCAAACATATCACATTATTTTTCTATTTATTTATTACTTTTATTTCTTTTTGTGCAGACTCATGCATATGTTTTAGTTATTGTGTTGCAAGGCAAAATATGAAACAGGCATACACTTCCAGTCAGCATTACTAGGTTAAAGGTTTTTATTTTTGTGCATCACTTGGAAAATTTAAAGGGCATGGATAGATCTTGCCTATTTTCCCGGACATTGTGACAACATATCTATGTGTCAAGAGTGAGTGAGTGTTTGAGTTTTATGTCCCACCAACAGCTAAGGTCATACGGAGACAGGACCTCGGTTTAAAGACTCATCCGAAAGTCTGGAGAAGCCTGGAATCAATCCTGCGACCCCTGGTTTACAAGGTGAGTAGCGTAACCACTACACCACAGAGGCTTCTACCTATTTGTCAATGCTTTTATACCAGCAAATATGTTACTTTACCGATAAAAATGTGTGGCATATTCTATCATCAGCTTCATAATGCATCGTAAGTTCTCTTGACTGTGGGTGCTCATTAGAGCTGGAGGTAGTTCTAACAAGTACCCATAATATTATGTTTTAAGCAAGAATAAAGAAAATTTATCATATGACGTCGCATCTGAGAGCATAATAATGCCATATAATAAATTTGATAATCCACTAGAGGATTAAATATGTAAAATTAGCTATGTCCCGTAACGTTACTCGTATGACGTCCTTAATGTCGCGTTTCCTAATGGCGGAATTTTGACATTTAGGTAAAACAATCGTGAAAAGAAAAATGCGTTTCAAATGTCATATGATAAATAGAATCTTGCATTTGTGCTCATGTATTGATCCTCTATATATACATGTACTCTGTATAAAGTGAGGATTACAATGGAAATGTCAACATGATGCATAACTTTCCAGATTTCTTTTGTTTGTTTGTGTTAAGGTGTAATGTCCCAGTCAACACTATTTATGTCCTTTTGGAGGCATTCCTGTGTGTGTTTGAGCAGAGGTTTTACATCCCCATCAACACTATTTAGGTAATTTCGGAGACATTGCTTCTAATTTTGTGGGACTTTTACCTGACATTACCTGACATTACCTCAAGCCCTACTGCCCAAAGAAAGCACAACAGTTTAAGGAGTGGTTGGACTGGCACCCCTTTCTTGGGCAGGCTTAGGCCCAAGCCATTTATCAGTACTCAAATTTGGTTGGTTTCAGCGCAGCGGAAGCACCATGCAGTCCAATCTATTTCTCCAAGCCCCAGGTTCCCTTGGAGACATTGCTTTCACTATTGTGGGACTTGTATTCAACCTTTTAGATGAAATGATATCTTCAGCCCAACTGCCGAAACTGCTACCATTTATATGCAGGGACGGTCCAACTCCCACCACTTTGCATGGGCAGGCTTGGACTTTCTAAGTGGTTTACCAGTATTCATGTAAGTTTAAGCTCTGCACAAAAGATACATGCAGCCCAGTTTATTTCTCCAAGCCCTGATAGGTGAAGGCGCATGATTTTTGGGGGGCTTGCCTGTAAACCGTGCTCTGTAAAATCAAAGCACCAAAGGCACTGAAATGACAAATTCAATCAGAAACTAGAAATCCAACCAGAGGAAAACAATGTCCCCCCAGCCAAAATATAACTTAAACATCCATTTGTCTTTAAAAACTAGGTTTAGGTCACCAAAGTCTATGGTGCATACATGCCATTTTTGGCCAAAATCTGGTAGTTTTCGGGGGCCTAGTTTTCGGGAGCCTGGGACCTTAACAAAAGGTCAAGATCACCAAAATCTAATGAAATCATCTTTAGTAGGTTGTAATGATATATTGTACCAAGTTTGATCAGTATTCATCAATTCTTAAATGAGATGCAAACAAGCCATTATTTGCCCAAAACGTTTTTGGCAGCCTTGAAATTTGGTACACTATATCACTATTATCTACCAAAGATGGTATGCAGATCTAGAGACGCCAAAATTGACAGTTTTTTGGGCCAGGTCTGTGAATTAAGGTCAAGGTCACCAAAATCTAATCAAATATTTGGTAGGTTGCAATGATATTTTTTAATAAGTATGATCAAATTTAATCAATTTAATTTGTTCAAGAGATAGGATGCAAACCAGCCAACATTGCCCATTTTGGGGATGGGGGTGGGGGGGGGGGGGGGGGGGGTGGGGAATGTGGGTCACTAAAATCTAAAATAATAGTGATATAGTGTATCATTGATCTGTTCATGAGTTAAGGTGCAGACAAGACATTTTGGGCCCAGAATTGCCCTTTAAAATGAGGTCAAGGCCATTAAACCAAATCACTGTTGTCCCCCATCTTAATGATGCAACCATGCAAATTTGTCCTAATGATGTAACCATGCAAGTTTGGTCAGAATCCATCTATAGGATAAGGAAATATAGTACTAACAGGCTATGCCAATACTGATGCAACTGGGATCTGCACCAATAACTTCTGGTAGATCCTAACTTTTATAAAGCTTCTATTTTTCATCCCCCCCCTCCCCCCCCCCCAAAAAAAAACACAAAAAAAAAAGTACTACAAAAATTTGTCCTGAAATGTTTGCAAATGTTAACATAGTGCTATGAATTGTCATTCATTGTTTCGAATTCAGATGAAACACTTAATCTTAAATTGTATATGTTTTAAAAATCTGACTACAACTGGTAGTTTTCAAAAGAATTACATGCATTTTAAGACCTAAATAGTGTTGACGGGGACGTTAAACCTCAAATCAAACAAAGCATTTTAAGACAAAGTATAATTTTGCAGAATGACTTTGATGAACAAGAATTCTGCTCAAGGCTATGTCACACCTGTAGTAAACTTGGCCATTTGGGTGAACACTACAGGGGTTAGAAATGTTGACGCATTGACGAACGGAAAAACGAATGAATGGACCGAAATTTGGACTCCTATATCGCATCATGCATGTAGCAGGTGCGACAAAAATGTAATAGCAGTTCCAGTAATTCCAAGATCAAGTAATTTAAAGTTGAACATTTATTATTTACCAAGATATTTGACATGCAATGGCCTATATCACATTCTATAATGTTATTAATCTAGTAATTTCGTATTGGCCTAGTTACAGGTCTGAGGACTGCTGTATTGGCCCGAGGCGGAAGGCCTTATGCCAATACAGCTGACCGAGGTCCTATAACTGGGTCAATATGTAATTACTTGATTAATGACAATTTTATTACCCAATTTAAAAAATCATGACTATTGTAATTTCTTTTACCTCACTTGACTTACGGTAATATTGGTAATATTTGACCTCTGATCAATACAGGAAAGTCAAATAATAAAGAAACACACATCCCAAATGTCTTATGATGCTGAAGGAAATAATAATTCCCTGCACCCAAAATATTCTGTCTTGTCGACCACGATTTACACAATATTCAATCAGGTTGTCTGTTCTATTAATAGCTTACCAGAAATTGCTCAGCTCGATCACTTACAACCTTCCTTATGCCACAATAACTTGTTACCATAACACACCCATGCACAAAAAATGGGAGTCTCCCTTAATTGTAGAACTAGTATTTTTTGATGAAAATATTCAACATTTTTCTTATTTCTAGTCCGAATATAGATTGTAGGTGCTTGTTAAAACACCTCAATGAAGCAGTTCTAATAAGTACCCATAATCAATTTTTAGAGCATAAATAAGGGAAATAATGAATGCCCTTCCAAAAAACCACTTTCCTCTATATAAAGTTGGGTTTAGAGGGTTGTTCAGTATACACACTTGTTAAACTGATGGGAGAGATTTTGAAAAGAAAGAAAACAAGAGGCCCATGGGCCACTATGCTCACCAGAGTTCAGGTGGGCACTGCCTACTGGCAGCCATGTATGGTTTCAATTTAACGATTATAAAGTCTCCCAAACGAACCCCCATTCCATCTGAACTCTGTATCTGAAATATTAGGCCTTTTATGAAGTGGAGGGGTGGGACTTGGAACCAACAGAGCCCAGGTTGCATCTTATCATAAGGAACAAGAATATATATGGTTAAGGGGTGAGGATGTGTACAGTTTCAGAGAGATAAGGCCTTTTTAGCTGTGGAGGGGTTGGAGCATTGCCCTGGCAGACACCAGGAAATCCAAGATTGTTGTCCTTGAATGTGTCTTATCATTAGGACCAAGAAAATATATTGTTGATGAGTGGGGATCTGAAATGTTTCTGAGATATGAGGCCCTCTTATGAAGTGGAGAGGAGAGGAATGGCCCCTGTGGACCGCCAGGTTGGTGTGACTGAATGTGTCTAATCACAAGAAACAAGAATATATATGATTATGAGGTGGGTACCTAAATGATGTCAGATATATGGCCTTTTATGAAGTGGAGGGGTGGGCCATGGCATCAAAACATTGCCCTAGCACAAATACACCCAAGGTTGATGTGACTAAATGAGTCTTATCAAAAGGAACACAAATATACATGCCTTAGGGGTGGGGATCTGAAAAGTTTCTGAATATATGGCATTTTATGAAGTGGAGGGTTGGGGCATGGCCCCAGCGCACCCTGGGAGACCCCTAGGTTGGTATCACTAAATGTGTCTTATCAAAAGGAACAAGAGTATATATGGTTTAGGGATGGGGATCTAAATGGTTTTTGCGATATTGGGCCTTTTACAGAGTGGAGGGAGTGGGGCATGGCCCAGGGGACACCCCAAGTTGGTGTCACTGAATGCATCCTATCATTTGGAGCAAGAATATATATGGTTTTGGGGTGGGTATCTGAATGGTTTCTGTCATATATATCGCCTTTTATGAAGTGGAGGGGTGGGAGACCCCTAGGTTGGTATCACTGAATGCCTCTTATCATAAGGAACAAGAATATATATGGTTATGGGTTGGTGATCTAAATGGTTCCTGAGATATTGGGCCTTTTATGAAGTGGAGTGGGTGAGTGTGGCTTGGGCACATCCCAGGGGACCCCCAGGTTGGTGTCAGTGAATGCATCTTATCATAAGAAACAAGAATATATATGGCTTTGGGGTGGGGATCTGAAAGGTTTCTGAGATAGATCGCCTTTTATGAAGTGGAGGGGTGGGGCATGGCCTCAGCGCACCCCGGGTGCCCCTAGGTTGAAATCACTGAATGCGTCTCATCATAAGGTACAAGAATATATATGATTTAAGGGTGGGGATCTGAACGGTTTCTGAGATATTGGGCCTTTTATGGGGTGGAGGGGGTGAGGCAAGGCCCAGGCACATCCCGGATTGGTGTCACTGAATGTGTCTTATCATTAGAATAGAGAATATATATGGTTAAGGGGTGGGGATCTGTGTGTGTGTGTGTGTGTGTGCGTGTGAATTTGGGTTTAACTTCCCTTTCAACAATTTTTCAGTCATATCACGACAGGGTTGCGACAGGGAGCTCAATGCTCACTTTTATAGTGCTGCCTCACTGAAGTATCATGTCCCAGACACATTACATGATACCACACCCAGTCACATTATCCTGACACTGGGTCGACCAGTCCTAGCTCTACCCCGTAAATCTGAGTGCAAAGCCATTCTTAACGACTTTGGTATGTCGCTGCCCCTGGATTGAACCGTGACCTCCCGTTTCCCGGAGCGGAAAACTCTACCAACTGAGCTATCGGGGTGGGGATCTGAATGGTTTCTGAGATATATGGCCTTTTATGCACTGCAGGGGGTGGGGCATGGCCCAGGCACACGCCGGGGGACCCCCAGGTTGGCTTAAAAGCATGTGGCTAATACAAGTTCACTCAAGGAATATTTCTATAAAAGTTTTGTCAAATATCTGCAAAGGTTTAGCAATATTACATGTAATGCCATTTTTCTATTTTCCCCATTATAAGTCTATGGAAACTAAGTTTCCATAGCAACCAAACTAATGAGCTTATTTTCATTAAAAACACAAACTATCAATCCTCCAGCCCAAGGATGCTACAGATGAAATTTGGGCTGAATTGGCCCAGTGGCTTCAGAGCAGATGTCGTTTGAAAGTATTGACGCCAGACGACAACGCAGACGATGACAACTGACAACAGTTACTGCCTATCCTAAAAGCTCCCCCAGAGCCTTCGGCTCTGGTGAGCTAAAAACATAGACAAATTCAAATTCCAGACCAAAAATTCTCCCTACAATCTATGTAAGAATCCTGCCAAAAGCTATGTTGTGCCTGTAGGGACCTAAGATGACCTAAAAATTGGGGCTGACTCTGTTGCCACTACAAATGTTGATGGTTGAACAAACACACAAATAAACTGAAGGAAAATTGGATCTGCGTCCAGTTGTTCAAAGCCATGTTAGCTTAACGAGCTCATTAGTGGTCATATTGTTGACTGTTCTAACAAGTTCAATATCTAAAATGTTGTTGTTTTTTTGCTGAAAAAATGTTAGCAGCTTTTGCATCTGCAAAAGCTGCTCACATTTTGCAGCCAAAAATATTAGCGTATTTGCCATATTAAATGATCGAAGTTTTAACGATTCTTTAACTAACAACAATAGTTTTGACCAACTGGCCCCTGCAAATCACATCACGCTAAAATCAAAGTTGGTGCCACATAAATGTCACTAAACCTTTCCCTGTCTGAATACTACAAGCATCACCATCTATCCTTAAATTCCACTTTCATATATTAAAACTGGGGTTTACAAGGGTATACATTATTTTGCTTATTTCTGCTCTAAAATGTAGGTTGTGGGTACACCTTAGAACAGCCTCATTGAAGTGGTTCTAACGAGCACCCAGAACCTATATTTTAGAGTATGAATAAGAAAAATATCACAAATTTTCATTGGAAAAGTAGCCATTTTGGCCATTTTTTTTTTTGATAGCCCCCGCCCATAGGGGCTGGAAGAAATATATGGGCTGCATGATGCTTACACGCAGAGCTGAATCCGGCCCGCACACTAGTACTGGTAAACCGCTTAAATGATCTAAGCCTGTCCAGGAACAGCGGTGCGAGGCGGACCGTCCATGCTAATAAACCCTATTGGTTTCATTGGGCGACAGGGCTTGAGATGTCATTTCATCTCAATGTCAGGTAAAAGTCCCACAAAATTGGAAGCAACGTCTCCAAAATGACCTTTGCAGTGTTGACGGGGACTTTAAACCTCAAATCAAACAAAAGTAGCCATTTTAGAGGTATGAAAGAATGCACTATGAGGGCTGATTGGTATGCTGCGTGCCTCATAATGAAGGATTTGAATTTTGTCAGACATATTGTATTGTTTTTCAACATAATCCCCTTCAGTATCTATACACTTTTGCCAGCGGTGTTCAAGGGCCTCAATGCCAATTTTATAGAACTCATTTTCTAAGCTGTTTAGAATGTCATCCACTGCTTATATGACGTCATCATCGGACTGAATGTGGGTGCCTGAAATAGCCCCTTTCAGTTTTGGAAATAACTGAAAGTCTGATGGTGTGAGATCAGGTGAATAAGGCTGATGCTCAATCAATTTAAAGCCACAATCGTGAATGGCAGCCATAGCAATGACAGACTTGTGAACACAAGCATTGTCCTAATGGAACAACACACCTTTACTGAGCTTTCCCCAGCACTTAATTTTAATATTTTTCTGTAACTGCGTCAGAAATAAAGCATAGTATGTGCCATTGATTGTTTGTCCCTTTTGGAGATAATCTATCAGCAGAATACCATCTGCATCCCAGAAAACCGAGACCATAACCTTCCCAGCTGATGGAGTGTGTGTGAATTCGGGTTTAACGTCGCTTTCAACAATTTTTCAGTCATATCACGACGGTGTCTGGTTGCGACAGGGAGCTCAATGCTCACGTTTATAGTGCTGCCTCACTGAAGTATCATGCCCCAGACACATTACATGATACCACACCCAGTCACATTATCCTGACACTGGATCGACCAGTCCTAGCTCTACCCCGTAAATCTGAGTGCCAAGCGAGGAGCAGCTAGTACCATTTTTAACGACTTTGGTATGTCGCGGCCCGGGATCGAACCCGAGACCTCCCGTTCCCCGGAGCGGACACTCTACCAACTGAGCTATCGGGGCCGGTTCCCAGCTGATGGAACTTTGGCGGGGGTGAGCCAGGGTGCTTCCATTGTTTCAATTGTTGTTTGGCCTCTGGGGTAAAATGATGGACCAGGTTTCATCCATAGTGACAAATCTCTGAAGAAAGCTCAAAAAGGTTAAGATTAGCACCTGATAATGTGCACCTGGTGTGCTTCTGATCAACTGTCAAGAGTCTTGGTACCCATCGGGCAGAAAGCTTTCTCATTGCAAGATCCTCTGTCAGAATGGCATGTACTCTTTCCTGTGAAATGCCAACACAACTGGCTATATATCTTTCTGTGACTCATCTGTCAGTTATAACAATATCAAGGACTTTATTGAGCATTTCTGGGGTTGCAACATTGACAGGCCTTTCAGGATGGGGGTCATCCTCAAGGCTCTGTCTGCCGTGCTTAAATTCCGCCACCCGACTTTTCGCCGTAGCCTATGAAGAAGCTTCTTTCTCTAGTGTTGCTACCATATCATTATGGATATCCTTAGGTGTTAAACCTTTTTATGCAAATTTTGGATCACTGCTCTTTCACCGATTTTGTCCATTTGGCAAAAGCTACTGGTCTTGTTTACTTAGAGTGCTACCTCGTCAATATAAACTGACCAAATGAGACCAGTCCTTGGGTACACGGCCCTATATAGTCAGAGAATGGTAGGACTTAAAAAGAACATCCATGTGTACAGCCTTCAATACAAGGCTCACAGCATATCAGTCAGCCCTCGTATGTCACACGGATGTGTTAGTGTATTGTGTAAGTTCTCACAAACAATTTTTCAGCATCATCTGTTTATGTTTTTAGGTTCGACCAACGTTCATTTGGGCTATAAAAACAAGAATTCACTCAGATCATATCAAAATCTTTATTTGTAATTTGGTTTAACTTTAATTTGGTTGCATCAAACACAACATAATTTACAACAGTACAATATTTTCTAGGATCTCTGACAGAAAGCCTTAGCTTTCGTTTTTATTCGATGTTTGACAGAAAATTCTGTTAGCAAACAGTGTAGGCCCTGATCAAATGCCACATTCTGTGGCATCTGATCTGGGCCTACACAAATTGCCAAGGTACCTCTTTAGGGGTTTCCCGCATACAATGGGTTAACTGAAAAAGAGGACCATGATGGTCCTATATCGCTCACCTGAGCTAAGAGATTCACATGTGGGTCCTTGGGCAGGACAATTTTTGGCCTCAGGGCTTCAATTTGAACAATCTTGGTAGAGGTCCACTAAATGAAGCTTGATATCAAATATCATAAGCCTTGGGGGGGGGGGGGGGGGGGGGGGGGGGGCTAGAATTTGAACAATCTTGGAATGGGTCCACTAGATGAAGCAGCAAGCGTCATACCAAATATCCAAGATCTAAGCCTTTTGGTTTCAGACAAAAATACTTTTAAAGGTATTCCCTATACATGTATTTGCCTATGTAAAACCTGGGACATTTTTGGCCCCAGGGCTATAACTGGAACAATCTTGGTAGAGGTCCATCAGTTGCAACTTCATACAAAACATTAAAGATCTGGGCATTCTGGTTTCAGACAAGAAGATTTTACAAGGTTTTCCCTATAGCCTACGTAAAACCAATGGGCCATGGGACAGCGCCATTTTTGGCCCCAGGGCTATAATTTGAACAATCTTGGTAAAGGTCCACTACATGAAGCTTCATACCAAATATCAAAGACCTGGGCCTTCCGGTTTCAGACAAGAAGATTTTTAAAGGTTTTCCCCATGTATAAGCCTATGCTAAATCAGTGGGGCCCCACGCGGGGATATTTTTGGCCAAAGGGTAATAATTTTAATAATTTTGGTATTCGTCCACTAGACGAAGCTTCATACCAAATATCAAAGGCCTGGGCCTTCTGGTTTCAGACAAGAAGATTTTTAAAGGTTTTCCCCATTATAAGTCTATGTAAAACCAGTGGGCACCAGCACGGGGGCATTTTTGGCCCCAGGGCTATAATTTGAACAATCCTGGTATCGGTCCACCAGACGAAGCTTCATATCAAATACCAAAGACCTTGGCCTTCTGGTTTCTGACAAGAAGATTTTTAAAGGTTGTCCCTATATAAGCCTATGTAAAACAAATGGGCCCCGGTGCGGGGGCATTTTTGGCCCCAGGGCTATAATTTGAAGAATCTTGGTAGAGGTCCACTAGACGAAGCTTCATACCAAATATCAAAGACCTGGGCCTTCTGGTTTCAGACAAATGAAGAAGATTTTTAAAGGTTTTCCCCAATTATTAGTCTATGTAAAACCAGTGGGCCCCGGCGCAGGGACATTTTTGGCCCCAGAGCTATAATTTGAACAATCTTGGTAGAGGTCCACTAGACAAAGCTTCATACCAAATATCAAAGACCTGGGCCTTCTTGTTTCAGACAAGATTTTCAAAGGTTTTCCTTGTATAAGCCTATACAAAACCAGTGGGCCCTGGCGCTGGGGCATTTTTGGCCCTAGGGCTATAATTTGAACAATCTTGGTAGAGGTCCACTAGATGAAGCTTCAAACCAAATATCAAAGACCTGGGCCTTCTAGTTTCAGACAAGATTTTTAAAGGTTTTCCCTATATAAGCCTGTGTATAACCAGTGAGCCCTGATGCGGGGGCATTTTTTGCCCCAGGGCTATAATTTTAAGAATCTTTTTTTTTTTTCTTATTACAACACTGAATACAAAAGCGTAACATAAAAAAAATACATTGATGTATACATGGACTATTACCAATATTATAGTTACATCTTACAAATAGCATTTTGAAATGACAGTCATGCAATCAATTTATTTTTATAAAAGCCCTTCTAAAAGTGTCGCAATAAGTTTAAAAGAAAAAAAAGAAAAAGATGGTGGGATCATAACATAACGAAAACTTGCATTTGAAGAATCTTGGTAGAGGTCCACTAGATGAAGCTTCATAACCATATACCAAAGACCTAGGCCTTCTAGTTTCAGACAAGAAGATTTTTAAAGGTTTTTTTCTTATTTTCTCTTTTTCGTTGCCATGGCAACCAGAGTTCTGCATGGAATGGAATTCTTTGAACAACTTTGAGAGCGGAGCACCCAAAGGTCATTTCTGCCAAGTTTGGTCAAAATCTGTTCAGTAGTTTATGAGATGTTCTTTAAAGCAATTGTGGTGGGATGGACGGACGGACGGATGACGTCGGACGGTGAGTGATCACAATAGCTCCCCCGGAGCCTTCGGCTCAGGTGAGCTAAAAACTCTATATCCCAAGATCTGGCAGAAACTACAAGATGTGTAGCCAATGAAGATAACAATCAGACAATGGGTATGTGGAGTCTGTTCAATCTTCAGCATCACGTTAAAAGTCCATGTAATGAACACCCCTCTAAACCCCACTATATACAGTGGAAAGTGGGGTTAACGAAGGTGTACACTATTTTCTTTATTTCTGTTCCAAGACATAGGTTGTGGGTGCTCGTTAGAGCCGCCTCAACGAGGCGGCTCTAAGAGCACCCACAACCTATGTTGAGGTGGCTATACTTTGAAGAATCTTGGTAGAGGTCCACTAGACGAAGCTTCATACCAAATATCAAAGACCTGGGCCTTCTGGTTTCAGACAAATGAAGAAGATTTTTAAAGGTTTTCCCCAATTATTAGTCTATGTAAAACCAGTGGGCCCCGGCGCAGGGACATTTTTGGCCCCAGAGCTATAATTTGAACAATCTTGGTAGAGGTCCACTAGACAAAGCTTCATACCAAATATCAAAGACCTGGGCCTTCTTGTTTCAGACAAGATTTTCAAAGGTTTTCCTTGTATAAGCCTATACAAAACCAGTGGGCCCTGGCGCTGGGGCATTTTTGGCCCTAGGGCTATAATTTGAACAATCTTGGTAGAGGTCCACTAGATGAAGCTTCAAACCAAATATCAAAGACCTGGGCCTTCTAGTTTCAGACAAGATTTTTAAAGGTTTTCCCTATATAAGCCTGTGTATAACCAGTGAGCCCTGATGCGGGGGCATTTTTTGCCCCAGGGCTATAATTTTAAGAATCTTTTTTTTTTTTCTTATTACAACACTGAATACAAAAGCGTAACATAAAAAAAATACATTGATGTATACATGGACTATTACCAATATTATAGTTACATCTTACAAATAGCATTTTGAAATGACAGTCATGCAATCAATTTATTTTTATAAAAGCCCTTCTAAAAGTGTCGCAATAAGTTTAAAAGAAAAAAAAGAAAAAGATGGTGGGATCATAACATAACGAAAACTTGCATTTGAAGAATCTTGGTAGAGGTCCACTAGATGAAGCTTCATAACCATATACCAAAGACCTAGGCCTTCTAGTTTCAGACAAGAAGATTTTTAAAGGTTTTTTTCTTATTTTCTCTTTTTCGTTGCCATGGCAACCAGAGTTCTGCATGGAATGGAATTCTTTGAACAACTTTGAGAGCGGAGCACCCAAAGGTCATTTCTGCCAAGTTTGGTCAAAATCTGTTCAGTAGTTTATGAGATGTTCTTTAAAGCAATTGTGGTGGGATGGACGGACGGACGGATGACGTCGGACGGTGAGTGATCACAATAGCTCCCCCGGAGCCTTCGGCTCAGGTGAGCTAAAAACTCTATATCCCAAGATCTGGCAGAAACTACAAGATGTGTAGCCAATGAAGATAACAATCAGACAATGGGTATGTGGAGTCTGTTCAATCTTCAGCATCACGTTAAAAGTCCATGTAATGAACACCCCTCTAAACCCCACTATATACAGTGGAAAGTGGGGTTAACGAAGGTGTACACTATTTTCTTTATTTCTGTTCCAAGACATAGGTTGTGGGTGCTCGTTAGAGCCGCCTCAACGAGGCGGCTCTAAGAGCACCCACAACCTATGTTGAGGTGGTTCTAATGAGCACCCTCAACCTATGTTTGGAGTAAAAATAAGAAAAATATAACAAGTTTTCATCAGAAACAAAATCATTTTGGAGACATAAAAGAATGGACTGTGTCACACGGGTGTGTTTATCCTAATGGGATAACCTGTGCTGGACTAAATACGATGAGTTATAAATACAAGTTATAAATATGCTTTCATTTTGTACACGATTTGTGCCTGTTTATCTTTTTAATGTAGAAGCCTCTGTGGTGCAGTGGTTACGCTACTCGCCTTGTAAACCAGGGGTCGCAGGATCGATCCCGGGCTTCTCTTAGACTTTCGAGTCTTTAAACCGAGGACCCATCTCCGTATGACCTTAGCTGTTGGTGGGACGTAAAACTCAAACACTCACTATCTCTTTAATAAAAGATACCTTTTATTTCCCCAGGTTCTGTGTTAACCAATTTTATATGGGAAACTATAAAACAAGCCATTGACAAAAACAGGACGAGACCAGAGACTGCAAAATTCGGTGTCTGATCATGGCCGTCAATATTTGCTGAAAGTTCAACCATTTTATTAACCCTTGTCCTGCTGAATATTCATATATGCCACACCCACTACGGATTATGTACCAATCAGATTACTTGATGCAAATTATTGCAACAAATTCACAATCTGAATGGCAAACAATGTAGATCCTGATCAGATGGCTTCGTCAGAAGCATCTGATCTGGATCTTCATTGTTTGGAAAATAAGGCATATCCGGGCTCAGCAGGACAAGGGTTAAGGAATTTCTAAAAATAACTGGACCTGCTACAGCTAAATTTCGAAATGGTCTAGTATATAGTCTGCTGCATAAAAGGGGGGAGATTCTATTCAGTACAAAATGGATTTAACCTGAATACAGGCCTCCTAGTTGCCCACTTTGAAAATATAGGTTTTTATATAGGTTCTTCTTACTCAAAATATAGGTTATTTAGAGGTTTTTCAATAAAAATACAGGTTAAAAAATACATAAAGATTTAAAACTGAAGAAAAAATATTTGATGAATTTTTGTGCCACAAGTACTCAGATAAAGTTGTTCTAAATTTTTCAAAGTCCGAGCGAGCGAGGAAAAAAAACAAACAATTTCTTGACAGTTTTCAGCACTTTTTATGGGACTAAAAAGTATAAAAATAGTAGTGCATTTTGAAGAAAAGTTAGGGTTGAGTCGCAAGAAGGTTCAAAAAGTGAAAAATATATGTTTTTTCATGAAAATACAGGCTTTTTATAGCTTTTATGAACAAAATAAAGGTTTTATTGGTTTGGCACAAAATTATAGGTTTTGCTAGGAGGCCTGTGCATATTTCCAGAGTTTTTTCAACCATGGGAACGTCAGTTTCAAACATACACCTAAAACTCATTATAACACTTCATCTTTTATTTCAGCTCCTTTTATCTCAAACTACTGCTATCACAAACTTCTGTTATCTCAAACAACTTATATCTCCTAACCAAATTTCCAGCCCCTTGGGCTTTGAGATAAGGAGAGTCGACTGTCTTGTCAGTTAAATATCACATGATGAAACCGTTATGACATCAACTTTCTAGGAATGAAACATAGTCTGTCAGCACTGATAGATGTTGTTCATTTGGAAGTGGTGGGTCCGCTGGAGCAACTGAAAAAGAAAAGCAAAGTTCACCAAAACATCAATTTATACCGCAATCAGGCATTCTAGTAACCTAATAAAGGGGGTCGAATAACTGCACGCTATAATTGGTAGTGACCTATAATACCTTCTACTGACCTATAATACGTCTAGTGACCATTTATAGACTGGACCTACTTATCAGGTCAAGTTAAAAATTAAAAAAATTAAAAAGTTAAAATCTTTGCAATATTTATTTAAACAGATTTTCAGAAATTTCAGCTAAATTCTTACATTCTCAGCTTTTCCTGGTTTGAATGGCCCATTGGAATAACTGCGCACTGCTACTGCAGTTGCGTCTTAACCTCGAAAATAATTTTTAAAGCCAAAATAAGCTTATCTATTTGCATATTTTCATACAGAAAGTAAAGCACTGAGAAACTTTTATTCGAGCGTCCATATTGTTTCCTACATATGTCGTTTAACATGCCACACCGTCTGCTTTCTTTTTTGCTTAAATTTGCTAAATTATTGCAAAACCCATTAATTGTTTTGAATTGCGATATAAACTAAATACATGGATAGTGTCTTGATCGGTTCGCCCATACAGTTTTATAGGGGCTCGCTAAAGCTCAACCCGATAAAATTGTCTAAGGCTCACCGATTATATTTTATTATTAAAGACACTAACCATGCAGGGCTCTAGAAGTCCGATTTTTCACTGGTCCAGACCGTTTTTTGAAAATGAAAACCGATTTTGCTGAAAAATTTTGCTGAAAAATCGGGCCGAAAAAAAACCCAATAAGCTAAAATCGAAGTGAAAAAACAGAGAAATTATACCTGGTTAGGTGTCAAACTGTTTATTGTGCCAGTAAAATAATCCAATTATCTCTCTCGGGGATGAATTTGAGTTTGACAGTAAACATGTTTTCGAGATCTCGCCAGGTATCGCAGACTCCGCGAATTAAGGCTAATGACAGTCAGTCAGCCAAAACGTGATTAAGCGGTGCGTGATTGTGATATCAAAGAAGCCTTGATCGTGTTTGATTTGGCAATCAAACATAATTTTTTTGTTTGTTTTCGTAAACTGTTATACTAAACTATCCTTGTAAGAATTAAAAGTGTGTTAATTATATCGGCACTTTAAATGGCTCGATTGATCAATAGCACTGGAGCAGTTAAAAAACATTATCATGTTTGGAAGTAATTAAAGAATTTGGGGTATATAAGTTGCAGATTTTCATTTGGTTTTCGCTGTTCAATTTTATTGCAATGGTTCAACGTAGCATCTTATCGATGTTCAAAATGTCAAACGACCGGATTGGCAACCCGGTTCAAGACAAAACCCGGCTTGGGGAACGGGATAAGGGCATAAACTGTCGGCCTGGCAAACCGACTGAAAAACAATCAGAATGTCGGATTGGCAACCCGACACTGATACATGAACAGGAACAAAACCGGCACAGGGGCAAACATTACTCCATTTTAGAAAGGCAATACTTGTTGTAATGGCTAACAGCAGCACAACGCATTATGAAGTTGGGTACCAACGATAATTTACTGCATTCAGTAATTCTAAAAATACACCTGGGGAATTTCCAAAATATAATACAGGTACTGGTTCAGGAATAACATGGATAATAGAAAGCAAAATGTGGTACGACTTTCTCTTTATTTCAACTACTTATTTACATAATGAACAACAGATAAATATACACCAAATGATCAAAACATGCCTAAACGAAACATGCACAAACAATCAAACAAAAAACATGCAAAACGAAAAACGAAGCATGCAGCAAAAAACTTGCAAAAAATAAGTCAGTGATGACGTCATCGGTGACTTCTGGACCGATTGGGATTTAAAAATTTCTAGAGCCCTGCTAACCATGTATTTACTATATAACATGGTTCGTTATAACACGATTTCAGTTAAAACACGGCGAGAGGATGGATTCCAAAAAAGTACAGATGAAACTGTGTACCAAGCAGCAAGCAGGGTTATGGTAGCTTTTACAGCTGACTTGCACATTAGGTGAGCACTACAGTAGAACTTCGATGGCTTGAACACCAATGGCTCGTTTACCAAAGCTGAGTCGAACCCTTTCTTGAGACCCTTGGAAATTCCACCAGATAAGAAATAGTGAGGGATAATGTAGGGAAATTGTCTTCTTTTATCTTCCAAATGTATGCTGTGTGTACTCATTAGAATCGCCTCGATGAGGCGGTTCTAATGCATACACACACCATACTTTTATATTACTGAACACGGAAAAGATATCCCAAAATTGTCTCCATCACGCCTCCTGGAATACCACTAATATCAACCCTCAGGGACTCAAACTACCCCTGTCTCGAACAAATGTTCATGGTCCCAGTGGGGTTCGAGCTATTGAAGTTTGACTGTATTTCAGAAAGACAGTGAACCATGTAATACAGGACTACACAAATATGGATGCTTGCATATTAGAGCTGCCATCCATAGATGTAACTTATGTCTGTATTATTTTTGGGTTGATCGTTTATCAATCGAATCAAAGTTACTAAGCACAAAAGTTCTTCAGTGCTAATGTCCACATGACTATCACTGATTTGTCAGAAATCCAGGTAACGGTTATTTATAGAAAATAGTCGTGGTGCTCTTATCGCTGTGAGGTAAAGGGTTATTTATAGAAGCTTGAAATTAATCATGCGTTGAGCTTGGCAAACAGTGTAGACCTAGATCAGACACTGCAGAATGTGGCGGCTGATTAGGGCCTACACTGTCAATATAGGAATTTAAGAATTTACTTAGTTAAACAAAAAATCATACATCACGAAAACACACCTATATAATTTTGACCCCCTTGAACCCCACTGGGGTTTACAGGGGTATACCTTATTTTACTTTTTTATGCTCTAAAATATAGATTGTGGGTACTCTAAAAAGTACCTGCAATCTATATTTTGAGCAGAAATAAGAATAATATCACAATTTTTCATCTTAAAATTTTCTATTTTAAGGCGGTAAAGCTTATAATGTATTTGTATAGGAGTGTTTTCGTAATGCGTAAGTCTCCATTCATGACTATTATTTTCCCAGCATACACTCAAGAGACAATTGACAGTCCATTTCAAAATTCAGGGGTGTCAGGTTGTGTTTTCTTCAAAATCGATTTGGAAAATGGCTGAACTGTTTGTAAACAATGAAGGCCCTGATCAGACACCGCAGAATGCACTGTTTGCCAATTACCCATTTTGGGGTTTCTGGTACAAAATAGGTTAATGTAGCTGTTCTTGTTTTTTGAGAAACAGACTTTAGCACGAGTGACAACAGTATTTCACAAATTCAGTGAAACATGAAATTGAGGTCTGGGTCAGGGTTATTGTTGTTGAGATTTTACATTCCCATCAACACCATTTCAGTCATTCAGGAGACATTCAAAATTTGTGGGATTTTTCACCCGACACTAAGATGAAACAACATCCCAAGCCCTACCCCATAAAGAAACCTCAATTGTTTATAAGCAATGATTTTCTGACCAGCATCATTTTACCTTGGCAGACTTGGACCTTCTATTAAAGCAGTTGTCCAGGGTAAAATATGGATGCTTGTGTAAATTTTCCATCCCTAAATCCAAATCTGTACAAATGATGATTAATGTAGCTCTTAAAATTCTAACTAAATGGACTTGATTTTGTTTGTTTGATTTGAGGTTCAATGTCCCCATCGACACTATTTAGGTCATTTTGGAGATGTTGCTTCCAATTTTGTGGGACTTTTACCCAACATTGAGATGAAATCACGTGCCATCTCAATCCAAGCTGCCCAATGAAACCAATAGGGTTTATATGCATAAATGGTCAGACTCATACCACTTTGACTGGGCAGGCTATGACCTTCTAAGGCATTTACCAGTACTCAAGTGGGGTCAGTTTCAGCTCTGCGTGGATGCATCATGCAGCCCAATCTATTTCTCCAAGCCTGGATAGGCAGGGGCCCAAATGGACTTGAACATAAGGGTTGGCCCTAGGCGAACCCTACAGCTAACGTAATATTTTGCTAAGTCAGTGAACCATGAAATAGGACAAAGTAAAATAAGGATGCTTGCCTTATCCTGCTGCATAAATTATTTTAGCCACACCCATTTACATTTCAACCAATCAAATTACTTGATATAATTTATTCATTCAAAGTTGCAAACTGATGACAAACAGTGTAGATCCTGATCAGAAAGCTTCTTCAGAAACTGTCACTGTACGCATATGTAGGGGTTGTTGTGTTTGGTGAGATAAGTGGGAAAGTTGCCATCTCTAGATGCAAGTCTGTACCAGGTACACCTCAACCTCATTATAACATGGAACTCCGGGTCCAACCAACGGACCATGTTAGTAAACCGAATCATGTTATATCATTAACCTATTTTATATGGGGAAACCCTAAAACATGACATGGGCAAACAAAGAAGGCCCAGATCAGATGCTGCAGAAAGCTCAACCATTTTCTAGATGAATTTCTAAACAAGAGGGCCCAGAGGGCCCTGGTTCGCTCACCTGTGTGTCACTGTCTTGAGTACATCCATTTTTAGCTCTTGTGGCCATCTTGTTCATCAGCAGAGTGATTTTAGCTTATTTGGTAGGGAGTAACCTGGGCAACATTCCTGGGAACTTTGAATCAAATTGGCCTTAGGGTTTAGGGGGAGTTTCCGTTTGAATCAAATTTACAATATTTTTCTATTTTTACCTCCGGTGGCCATTTTGTTAAGTGGGAGTGGGATTGTTTTAGCCTTTTTGGTAGAGGATCATCTAAGCAAAATTGTCACAAGGAACCTACATGCTAAATATGAAGGCTGTATCTCAAATGCTTTAAAAGTTATGACAAAGTAGGTCAAAGGTCAAGGTCATGGGTCAAAAGTTTTGAATGGCTGAGAAAACCTTGTCACAAGGAACATGCATGCCAAATATGAAGGCTCTATCTCATATTGTTCAAAAGGTATGATAAAGTAGGTCACAGGTCAAGGTCACAGGTCAAATCTTTGTGAGTGGGAAGCCCTTGTCAGAAGGAACCTACATGTCAAGTATGAAGGCTCTATCTCAAACGGTTCAAAAGTTATGACAAAATAACCTACTGATCTACTTTTTGATTTGACATGACCCATATTCGAACTTAACTGAGATATTGTCCAGATGATCATTCTGAGCAAGTTATATGATGATTTGACTGAAACTGTGGCCTCTTAGAATGTTCAAAACGTTTTTCTATGATTTGACCTGCTGACCTACTTTTTTACCCGACGTGACACATATTCAAACTTCACACAGATATTGTCAAGAAGATCATTCTGAGCAAGTCTGATGATGATCGGACCAAAACTTGGGCCTCTAGTGTGTTCACAAGGTTTTTCAACAATCTGACCTACTGACCTACATATTGACCAGACATGAACAATATTCAAAATTAACCAAGATTTTGTCAAATGATCATTTTGATCATGTTTGATGATGATCGGACCAAAACTGTAGCCGCCTGTGTGATCAGGTTTTTTCTATGATTTGACCTACTGACCTACTTTTTGACCCAACATGACCCATATTTGAACTTAACTGAGATATTGTCAAGATGATCATTCTGGGCAAGTTTGATGATGATCGGACCTAAATTGTGGCCTCTAGTGTGTTCACAAGGTTTTTCTCTGATTTGACCTACTGACCTACTTTTTGACCCTACGTGACCAATATTCGAATTTGACTGAGAAATTGTCAAGATAATCATTCTGAGCAAGTTTCATGATGATCAGCCCAAAACTGTGGCCTCTAGTGTATTCATAAGGTTTTTCTATGATTTGTCCTACTGACCTACTTTGTGACCAGACATAACCAATATTTGAACTTGACCGAGATATTGTCAAAATGATCATTCTGGGCAAGTCTGATGATGGTCGGACCAAAACTGTGGCCTCTAGTGTGTTCACATGGTTTTTCTATGATTTGACCTACTGACCTACTTTTTGACCCGACATGACCCGTATTCAAACTTGACTGAGATATTGTCAAGATGATCATTCTGGGCAAGTTTGATAATGATTGGACCAAAACTGCGGCCTCTAGTGTATTCACAAGGTTTTTCTATGATTTGACCTACTGACCTACTTTTTGACCCGGCATGACTCATATTCGAATGTAACCAAGATATTATCAAGATGATCACACTGAGCAAGTTTGATGATGATTGGACACAAATTGTGGCCTCTAGTGTGTTCAGAAGGTTTTTCTATGATTTGTCCTACTGACCTACTTTTTGACTCGACAACACCCATATTCAAACTTCACTGAGATATTGTCAAGATAATCATTCTGGGCAAGTTTGATGATGATCGGACCAAAACTGTGGCCTCTCGTGTCTTCACAAGGTGTTTTACCTGATTTGACCTACTGACCTACTTTTTGACCCGACATGACCCATATTCGAACTTGACCGAGATTTTGTGGTAGTACAAATTGTGTGCAAGTTTAGTTAAAATCAAATCATAAATAAAACATCTATCATGCAGACAAGACCAAAATAGGCAATTTTTGCCTTTTCAGGGGCAATAACTCTGTAACACATGATGGGATATGGCTGGTTCAAGAAAGGAACCCAGATATCATGGTGGTCCAAGTTGTGTGCAAGTCTGGTTAAAATCAAATCATAAATGAAGATGCTATCGTGCGGACAAGACCAAAATAGGCAATTTTTGCCATTTCAGGGGCTGTAACTCCGTAACACATGATGGGATATGGCTGGTTCAAGAAAGGAACCTAGATCTCATGGTGGTACAAGTTGTGTGCAAGTCTGGTTAAAATCAAATCATAAATGAAGATGCTATCTTGCGGACAAGACCAAAATAGGCAATTTTTGCCATTTCAGGGGCCGTAACTCCGTAACACATGATGGGATATGGCTGGTTCAAGAAAGGAACCTAGATCTCATGGTGGCACAAGTTGTGTGCAAGTCTGGTTAAAATCAAATCATAAATGAAGATGCTATCGTGCGGACAAGAAATTGTTTACGCACGCACGGACGCACGGACGCACTGACGACGGACGACGGACAAAATGTGATCACAAAAGCTCACCTTGTCACTACGTGACAGGTGAGCTAAAAACAAAAAACCTGAGACCTCTAAATTTCAAAATGGCTCCTGCTATTTATAAGGCAGAAAGATTATAGTCAGTACAAAATGGGTTAATGAAACTCCTATATTTCTTGAGGCCAGATGCTGCAGTGAATGTACATTATGATAACACACTTTTGTGCTAAAATGGCATCTTTCTTAAAACTAGAACTGGCATTTTCAAGATGAAAATTAATATTTTTTTCGATATTTTTCTTATTTCTAGTCCTAATATAGATTGTTGGTTCTCATTAGAACCGCCTCATACGAGTACCAACAATCTATGTTTTTGAGCAAAAATAAGAAAAATAATGTATACCCCTGTAAACCCTAGTTTTCACTATATAAAGTGGGGTATATGTGGGTCTTCATTTCACTGATTTCTAGTCCGAATATAGATTCTTGGTGCTTGTTAGAACCGCCTCATTGAGGCGGTTCTAACGAGTACCCACAATCTATGTTTTTGTGCAAAAATAAGGAAAATAATGATTACACCCCCATAAACCCCACATTTTTCTATATAGAATTTGGTTTACAGGGGGTGTTCCTTACAAGGACTTGTTAATGCGATGAAATGTTGATGTTAATCAGAAAGTAAATCTGATCGGAGTATTATGATATGGTCCATATACCTAGACTCGGACCCATCAATACCGGTATTGATGGGTCCCAGATCCAGACAACTCGGAAACATGAAACCCGTACCTGGTTTGTGTGGTGTGACAAGTCTGGTATGAGGGTCTGCCTGCCAACCTCTGTTCTGTGCAGCTACAAAAGTACACAGTAAACTCTTTATAACACTGTTCATTATAACAAGGTTTTCAATGTGACACAGTTTAAGGCTGGATCTCACAAATGGTCGTTTTTCTATATAATCTATACACTTTTTTTTTTACATTACGATAACACACCCGTGCCACATAGTGCATTTTTTCACATCTCCAAAATGGCTACTTTTCTGATGAAAAACTGTGATATTTTTCTTACAAAAACTGCAAACATAGGTTGTGGGTGCTCGTTAGAACCGCCTCATTGAGGCGGTTCTAACGAGTACCCACAACCTATGTCTTGGAGCAAAAATAAGAAAAATAATGTATACCCCCATAAACCCCAGGTTTCTCTATATAAAGTGGGGTATAGGGGGGGTCTTCATTTCACGGACGTGTTCACGTGATGAGAAAAAAACATGGTCGTTTAGATAAAACCACTTCTGCTTTGGACCCAAACAATAGTGTTGTACAGAAGCTGCTGTGTATAAGAAATTATAGTTTACAGATTCACTTGTAAAAGTTGGTAGCATTTGTACAGAATAAGCAGCAGCAAGAAACAAGAGCAGTCATACAACAGCAGAGGTTGCCTGGACAGATGTTTGACCCTCATTATGCAGAATTTTATCATGAACTGATTTAGTGTGTGTGTGTGAATTCGGGTTTAACGTCGCTTTCAACAATTTTTCAGTCATATCACGACGGTGTCTGGTTGCGACAGGGAGCTCAATGCTCATGTTTATAGTGCTGCCTCACTGAAGTATCATGTCCCAGACACATTACATGATACCACACCCAGTCACATTATCCTGATACTGGATCGACCAGTCCTAGCTCTACCCCGTAAATCTGAGTGCCAAACGAGGAGCAGCTAGTACCATTTTTAACGACTTTGGTATGTCGCGGCCCGGGATCGAACCCGAGACCTCCCGTTCCCCAGAGGGGACACTCTACCAACTGAGCTATCGGGGCCGGAACATGAACTGATTTAGAGTTTTTGTTTTATTTCTTTTGCAGTTTAACAGCCCAGTCAACATTATTTCAGTCATATCCAGCCATTCAATTTATCTAAACATACTTCTTGGGCAGGCTTACACAAAAGCTGTCAACCAGAGCGCATTCTTTTGCCAGTAACTGACAACCGCCTTTCTTGAAACAACAGAAGAGAGGGAATGACCATAGAAAAAATTTCATGATCAATCCCTATGACAGAATCATGCCGTCCCCAGCAAATATCAAACCTGCGATCTCCTGATCCACAGACAGACGCATGCAATGATGAGTGAAGCATTAAAACATACTCCTTAGAAGAATGAAAGGGCTTCTTTGAATAGGTGTAAATTACTTCAAGTATGGGAGTTTGCATGTAAATCTGAACTTCAACCAAATGCATACCGCTTGCTTACTGCTAAAATTGTCTAACCGAGGGTACATTTATACCCTGAAAAAAAGAAGAAAAAAAAAAGAACACTTACTGCTCATGTAATTGGAAACTTGGTATAGCTGTTGTTTCTATCAAGGTGTCCGACATTTCAAAAGCTCAGTTAAAGGATCATATCAGCATTTCCATAGGCCTCAGTGGCCTAGTGGATAAGAGCACTGTGGTTTGAGCCTGGCTCCGGTCACGTGCGAGGCAGTGTTTTTTCTCCAGGTACTCCTGTTTTCGCCCACCTCTGATTAATGATCGGCTCAATACATGTATAAGCGAAATAATCTTGAAAGGATTGTGAAACCAAATAATTTTTTTTTGTTTGATTTGAGCTTTAACACCCCGCTCAGCACTGTATAGGTCATTTTGGAGATGCTGCTTCCAATTTTGTGGGACTTTTACCTGACATTGAGATGAAATGACATCTCAAGCCCTGACACCCCATGAAGCCAGTAGGGTTTATAAGCATGGGTGGAAAAACAAACAAATCATCATTTCCACTAAACCAGTTTATTAGGACCAAATAAGGTCCTTATCATAGCTAGCCCTTAACACTTTAATCAAGTGCAGACATCCCTTGCAGATGCATTTAAACATGATCATAATGCAGACATCTAGTAGTTAAACAATGATTCCAATCAACAATTATTGGGATTTCTTGTACAAAATGCTTTAATAAAGTAAAAGGGAAGTAACTGTCCTTATGGCCTTCCTTTGTTTAGGTTTCCATTATGGTCTGGTCGCTTAATGTTTGTATTTCTTTCCCTTTGGTGTCTTTTATGGGTGGAGTAAGTTAATTGTATCAATTCCTGATCTTTGTTTTACTTCTACTTTTAATAAATAAACAAGATTGACCATGAAAATGCTGTCTGTTTTTGGCGTCTGCTGCATTTTCTTGCAAACTTTTCAAACAAATTTTTGCATACAGGCAAACAGTGTGAACCTTGATCAGACTACTCTGGAGGAGCAGTCTGATCTGGGTCCACACTGTTTGCAGAAATGACTTTTAAAGTAACCGGCAGTCAACAAAGCAGATCTCAGTTGTAATGATAGGTGTCTAAGGGTTAAACAACACAAACTACACATTCTTACCTTGTATAGCCTCATTCACAGGTAACCCAACATACGCAGCAAAATCATCAGCATTAATTGACGAGAAAGCCTGAGCTACAAGACTAAATGCTCTGTCTCTTGTTGACTCTGCAAAATATAGAATATCAATCCGTTTTACGCTAAATGGAAGCTTCCAGCTTATGGCTTATATATAATATAGCAGAAGGCAGTTCTAACGAGCAGCTACAATCTGTTTGCAGCTTAAACAAGAAAAATACTGAATTTTTTTTAACGTAAAATTGCTAGTTCTCGAGATAAGTAAGAACCCATTTTAGCATCTGTGGTGAATAAGATACCTACTCACTGCTGGGCACTCACTGCTGGGCAATACAGTGTCTATCAGTCTCTGTCATCTGCTTAAGTGAGACTTGAACCTGCAACCTTCACCACTGAAGTTGAACATTTAAACCACTTGCCCTACCTCTCAAGTAATAAGTGCCCAGTTGCTCAAAACAAAAAATTTGCTTGTTTAATCCAGTGTACCCTGGTGGACTCTTCTGTGCTTATATGATGGACAAGTCCATTGTGTAAGATCTATTTTTCCCCTTTTTATTCTATTTTTGATGGAAATCCTGTTAGCGAATCTTTGAAATCCTGATCAGATGGTGCATTAGCGAGGTCGGAGCTGGGTCTGCACTGTTTGCCCTGTGCCCTATTTGTTCCATTAACAGGTTTCCCCCCCCCCAAAAATTGGAGTTTATGGACAATATACTAACACTTATGCTATAAATATGTGAGTAGCTTTTCAGCAAATATACCACTGTTAACCCTTATCTTGCTGTTCCCGACAACCCCCATCTTTGCAAACAGTGTAGATCAAGACCGGATGGCTTCTGAAGAAGCCATCTGGTCTGGATCTACACTGTTTGGCATTCAGTTTATGAATTTGTAGCAATAAATTACATCAAGTAATTTGATTGGTTGATAGACAGATATGGGTGTGGCTTAAATGAATATTCAGCAAGATAAGGGTAAAATATTGAACTTCCTAGAACACTTAAAACCTAAATAACATTGACGGGGATGTGAAACCTCAGTTCAAGACACTTACTGGCAACAATCAGGGTCCACTTGACCAAAACTAAAAAGATGTTAGTTAACATATATTCAAAACTTCAGTCATTTAATATTGCTAGGTATTAATATTCCTTGGGTAAGCTTTAGGAAAGAATAGTTTTCAAAAACATTTATAATCACCTTAATGATAATCAACTATTATATAAGTACCAGTCTGGCTTTTTGCCCAACCATTCCATAACTTTTCAACTTATTGACATTTACAACCACATCTGTCAAACATTTGATAATAGTCAGTTTTCTTGTATGGTCTTTTGCGATGTTTCAAAAGCTTTTGACCGTGTATGGCATAATGGTCTCTTATTCAAACTTTAACAACATGGCATCAATGGTACACTTCTAAACTGGCTTGCGGATTACTTAAGTAATAGATCTCAGCGGGTGTTTGTAAAGTCTAGCTTTTCGAGTAAGAAGCCAGTTAATGCTGGAGTGCCACAAGGTTCAGTGCTAGGACCCCTCTTATTCCTAATTTACGTAAATGACATTTCAGATTCTCTGCTCAGCTTAACCAGACTCTTCGCAGACGACAGCTCGCTTTTTGTTTCAGCTTCTTCGATAAACGATTTACAAGGCATCATTAATCACGACTTGAATATTCTATCAGTATGGGCAAAGCAGTGGCTAATCAACTTCAATCCTAAAAAAACTGAGGTTGTGTTATTCACTCTTAAAAATTTTGAACGTTTTCCTCAAATCTTATTTGATGACGTGTCAGTTAAATTTGTGACAGACCACAAGCACTTAGGTCTTACTTTAAGTAACAATGGGCAATGGCACAAACACATTGAAAATATTATTAACAGTGCATCCAAAATTATTGGAATAATGCGAAAACTCAAGTATACCTTTCATCGTATAGCCCTTAATCAGATTTATATTTCGTATGTTTTACCAATATTGGAATATTCTTCAATAGTTTGGGACAATTGCACCGCCCAAGACGCGAATATGCTTGAAAAACTGCAAAATGAAGCTGCCAGAATCGTTACTGGCTTAACCAGGTCAGTCTCATTAGATTGTCTTTATAAAGAATGTGGATGGGTCCCACTAAGCACAAGACGCAAAGAACAAAAGCTAGCTTTCATGTACAAAGCAGTAAATGGTCTTGTCCCTGAGTATATATCAGATTTAATCCCTCCATATGTTGGGGAAACATCTAACTACTCCCTGCGCAATAATAACAACCTAAATATTCCCTTTACGCGCACAGAAATATCCCGTAAATCCTGCATCACTTCGTCTGTTGCTTTATGGAACACTCTCGATGAAACTATCCGTTCTTCAGTTAGTGTGTCAACATTCAAAAGTAATATTAAATCGCTAAGTTCCAATGTCAGTAAAGTCCCTCCTTACTTTCTCTGTGGCGACAGATACTTATCAGTGTTACACGCAAGAATTAGAAACAGATGCAGTAATCTTAAACAGGATTTGTATTTGAATCATCTCAGTATAAACCCTTTCTGCAGTTGTGCTGAAGTTATTGAGGATGCAGAGCATTTCTTTTTTATTTGTCCACACTATTCAGACAAGCGCATTTCATTGTTTCACTCTACTCATAACAATCATCCTCTAAATGTTCAAAAACTTCTCTGCGGTGACGATAACCTGTCAATACAGGAGAATATTTCTCTTCTCCTTTCAGTCCAAACCTACATAAAAGTTACTGGCAGATTTGCTAATACTGACCAGTAATTTTCTTATTTTATATTTACACCCCTGTTTCACGACTAGTCACCTGACAGTATTTATTTATTTATTTATTTGTATTCATCGTTCTCTCTCTCTCTCATGACGTTTTAAGTGTATACTTATTAATGTTGCTTCTTCGACTTTCTTACTTTACATGTTTTATTTTCCTTAGTCTTATTTCATATTATGTTATATGATCTGAAGCTTTATATATCCCCATGTCGCGTGAAATTAATATATTAGTTGTACCTATGTAGGGGAAGGGCCGTAACTAATGTTGTGAGAACTTGTGGCCCAACCCCATTGCACTGTTTATATGCTATAAAATATGATTAAACTAAATTAAGCTAAACTATTTAATATTGCTACGTTAACTGTTCTAATATTTTTGCAGAAAAAATACCAGGGGCCAGTTGTTCAAAACTAACGACACTGTTAGTTAACATATTGTTAAAACTTTGATCATTTAATATGGCAAATATACTAATATCTTTACTGAAAAAAATGTGAGCAGCTTTTGCATATGAAAAAGCTGCTCACATTTTTTTTCAGCAAAAATAACAAAACTTTTGGTATTAAATTTGCTAGGATATTTAATAATTTGACCACTAATGAGCTCGTTAAGGTAACAAGGCTTCGTTGTCTCACCTCTGTGGTTCTTTGATTTTTGTGTTCACGGAGATGTTGCACTGATGAGTTAGGAGGCCTTCATGCGGACTGAACAAATTATTTGTCTAAATCGCGACGGAAGTAAGGGCGAGGATTGTGGCCACGTAAAATCGATTTAAGCCCCCCAGTGGAAATCTTCCACTGACCGTTCCAAGGCGGCTCTTCTGTGGCGATTTATTTATGTTGTTGTTTGTTACTTAATGTGTGTATCACTTGTGTCTTTTAATTTTGGATGGCCATATGGCCATTTTGTGGGAAAGTAACTGTCCTTATGGCCTTCCTTTGTTTAGGTTTCCATTATGGTCTGGTCGCTTAATGTTTGTATTTCTTTCCCTTTGGTGTCTTTTATGGGTGGAGTAAGTTAATTGTATCAATTCCTGATCTTTGTTTTACTTCTACTTTGAACAACTGCACCCTGATGATTAGATATTGCACAGGCTAGTGCAGTTAACAATTTGACCACTAATGGGCTTGTTAAGCTAACAATGCTTTGAACAACTGGACCCTGATGATTAGATATTGCACAGGCTAATGCAGTTAACAATTTGACCACTAATGGGCTTGTTAAGCTAACAATGCTTTGAACAACTGGCCCTGGCACTAATGAGCTCAGTAAGCTTTGAACAACTGGGACCTGACACTAATGAGCTCAGTACTCTTTGAACAACAGGGCCCTGAGCACTATTTAGCTCAGCAAGCTGTGAACAACTGGGTCCTGACTACTAACTAGCTCAGTAAGCTTTGAACAACTGGGCCCTGACACCAATGAGCTCAGAACAATTTGAACAACAGGGCCCTGACTACTAATAAGCTCAGAAGCCCCCGCCCATTGGGGCTTGAAGAAATACATGGGCTGCATGATGCTTCGACGCAGAGCTGAAACCGACCAGCACACGAGTACTGGTAAACCGCTTAGTGGATCTAAGCCTGCCCAGGCAAAGCCCAGCCGAGTCGGCCCATCCATGCTTATAAACCCTAATAGTTTCATTGGGTTGGGCGGCAAGGCTTGAGATGTCATTTCATCTCAATGTCAGGTAAAAGTCCCACAAAATTGGAAGCAACGTCTCCAAAATGACCTTTACAGTGTTGACGGGGACGTTAAACCTCAAATCAAACAAACAAACTAATAAGCTCAGTAAGCTTTGAACAACTGGGCCCTGACCACCAATGAGCTCTGTAAGTCTTGAAAAACTGGATCCTGCCACTATTTAGCACAGAAAGCTTTGAATAACTGGGCCCTGACTAATGAGCTCAGTCCTCTATGAACAACAGGGCCCTGAGCACTATTTAGCTCAGTAAGCTGTGAACAGCTGTATCCTGACTACTAATGAGCTCAGTAAGCTTTGAACAACTGGGTCCTGACCACTAATGAGCTCCATAAGCTTTGAAAAACTTGGCCTGGCACTATTGAGCTCAGTAAGCTTTGAACAACTGGGCCCTGACACTAATGAGCTCAGTACCCTTTGAAAAACAGGGCCCTGAGCTCTATTTAGCTCAGTAAGCTGTGAACAACTAGGTCCTGACTACTAATGAGCTCACAAGCTTTGAACAACTTGGCCCTGACACCAATGAGCTCAGTACTCTTTGAACAACAGGGCCCTGAGCACTATTTAGCTCAGTAAGCTGTGAACAACTGGGCCCTGACTAATGAGCTCAGTAAGCTTTGAACAACTGAGCCCTGACACCAACGAGCTCAGTACACTTTGAACAACAGGGCCCTGACTACTAATAAGCTCAGTAAGCTTTGAACAACTGTGCCCTGACCACTAATGAGCTCAGTAAGCTTTGAAAAACTTGACTGGCACTACTGAGCTCAGTAAGTTTTGAACAACTGGGCCCTGACACTAATGAGCTCAGTACTCTTTTAACAACAAGGCCCTGAGCACTTTTTAGCTCCTTAAGCTGTGAACTGGGTCCTGACTAATGAGCTCAGTAAGCTTTGAACAACTGGGCCCTGGACACTAATGAGCTCAGTAAGCTCTAAACAACTTGGCCCTGACAACTAATGAGCTCAGTTAGCTTTGAACAACTGGGCCCTGGACACTAATGAGCTCAGTAAGCTTTGAACAACTGGGCCCTGGACACTAATGAGCTCAGTAAGCTCTAAACAACTTGGCCCTGACAACTAATGAGCTCAGTTAGCTTGGAACAACTGGGTCCTGGACACTAATGAGCTCAGTAAGCTTTGAACAACTGGGTCCTGACCTGTAAAGAGCTCAGTAAGCTTCGGACAACTGGGTCTTGATCACTAATGAGCTCAGTAACCTTTGAACGACTGGGCCCTGATCACTAATGAGCTCAGTACGCTTTGACAATTACGAGCTGAGTAAGCTTCCAATAACTGGGTCCAGACCACTTATGAGCTCAGTTACCTTTGAACAACTGGGTCCTGACCTGTAAAGAGCTCAGTAAGCTTCGGACAACTGGGTCTTGATCACTAATGAGCTCAGTAACCTTTGAACGACTGGGCCCTGATCACTAATGAGCTCAGTACGCTTTGACAATTACGAGCTGAGTAAGCTTCCAATAACTGGGTCCAGACCACTTATGAGCTCAGTTACCTTTGAACAACTGGGTCCTGACCTGTAAAGAGCTCAGTAAGCTTCGGACAACTGGGTCTTGATCACTAATGAGCTCTGTAACCTTTGAACGACTGGGCCCTGATCACTAATGAGCTCAGTACGCTTTGACAATTACGAGCTGAGTAAGCTTCCAATAACTGGGTCCAGACCACTTATGAGCTCAGTTACCTTTGAACAACTGGGTCCTGACCACTAAAGAGCTCAGTAAGCTTTGCACAACTGGGTCAAGGATTAAGCAGAATGGGTACAAAGTGAGTCAACTTTTGGGACTTCCTTTTCACTTTTCTATAACTCTGTCCCATGGAAAAAGGGGTCTACTCTTACAGAAAAGAATAAAATTATTTGCTCCACAGGAGCAATTTTTTTTCCTTTAAGCCTTGGCCTCCTTTAACATGGAGACAAAAATACTTTTGAAGGGGTTGCCTCCCCTGAAAGTGTATCCATTCCCCTGAAGTCTGTCTCTAACTTACCTAATACAGCAGTCATAATAGGCTTATAAGGCTCTGACCAATCTTTTTTCAGGGATTCGTAAGTTCCCGGGTAATCTCGTAACCACATCTTCTGACCAACGGCCCATATCAACGATAATTCAGAATTTGCCTGGAAAAGATCATGTAGGGTTATAGATGGGATGGAGAGGCATTTAAAACACCTTCTGACAAACAAAACTGAGAAACTGTCAGGAAATATATCAACCTGGGGCCAGTTGTTCAAAACTAACGATGTCGTTAGTTAACAAATCAAATAAAACTTCGATCATTTATTATGGCAAATATATTAATATTTTTGCTGAAAAAATGTGAGCAGCTTTTGCATAATTATGCAAAAGCTGCTCACATTTTTTTCAGCAAAAATAACAAAATTTTAGGCATTAAACTTGCTAGAACAGTTAACAATTTGACCACTAACGAGCTTGTTAAGCTAACGAGGCTTTGAACAACTGGGCCCAGATTTTTGATAGGGTAAACTTTATATACCTTCTGTTCAACAACTAATATCAACACTAACTATAGATAAACTCAGAATTTTCCTGGAATAGATCAACCAGATTCCATATGTGGATGGGAAAGACATTTCGTAGCTTCTGTCCAGCAACTCATATCAGTACACAATAACATTAACCTCTATAACACTGCTCATGATATGTATATACAGTCAAACTTTGATTACTCGAACACCTTCGGGACCATGAACTTTTGTTCGAAATAGGGATAGTTCGTTACTTATACGTCTAGCTGAGACATGATAGGGATGACCTAAGGATATATTTTCAACTTTTTATAAAATATATAAAAATGTTTGTTGTGTGTACTCATTAGAATTGCCTCAATGAGGCGATTCTAATGAGTACACAAAACATACATTTTAAAGTTAAAGTGAGACAAACCTCCATAAATTGACCTAAACACGTGGGTTTCTGGACCTATAGGAACCATTCTCTAGGGACCTAAGAGTGAGTTCGAATGAGCCATGGTAAACGAATTATCCATATTTGAGTTATCGAAGTTTCACTGTACATGGTTAGTGTCTTTACTAATAAAATATAATTGGTGAGCCTTAGACAATTTTAGTGGGGGGCGAGCTTTAGCGAGCCTCCATGAAATTGTCGCTGCCAACCTATTATATTTTATTATTAAAGACACTAATCATGCATTTAGTTTATACCGCAACTCAAAACAATCAAGTTGTTTTGCGAAAATTTAGCAAATTTAAGCAAATAAGACAGCAGACAGTGTGGCATGTTAAACGACATTCAGTGCCAGGGCGCGCACACGTAGTATAACCTGACGTCGAATAGTGCAAAGTTTCTGATGTCATCATGCCAGTGAGAGGTTGGAAACAACATGGACGCTTCAATAAAAGTTTCTCAGCGGTTTACATTCTGTATGAAAATCTGCATATAAATAGTTTATTTTAGCTTTAGAAATTATTTTCCAGGTTGAGACGCAAATGCAGTAGCAGTGCGCAATTATTCAAATGGGCCATTCAAACCAGGCAAGCGCGAGAAGATAAGAATTTAGCTGAAATTTCTCAAAATCTGTTTAAATAAATACATGTATTGCAAAGATTTTAACTTGCAGTTTTGTTGTTTTCCTGTGTATAAAAGGTTGCATGTTATTGTCTACACTTGTAAATTAGCGACCTGAAAAGTAGGTCCGGTCTACAAACGGTCACCAGACGTATTATAGGTCAGTAGAAGGTATTATAGGTCACTACCGATTATAGCGTGCAGTTATTCGACCCCCTTTATTAGGTTACTAGAATGCCCCTGATTGCGGTATAGAACTAGGTTTTGGATATAACACAAAGATGGATCCCAAAATTGTTTAGATTACAGTTCAACCTGTATTAAGCAAGTGCCTAAGGGATAGTCAAAATATGCTTGCTTAAGACAGGTTCTGCATAACAAAATAGCTAATTTCCTGCCCAGGTTTTTCCCTTAGAACTTTACTTTTGGGATGCTAGATTTAAGGTATATGTTTAACTAGGATGACATCACATGAACAAATCCGTGAAATAAAGACCCCCCTAAACCTCACTTTATATAGAGACTAGATCTGCAGTCGATGGTATACCATCGCAAATACCCGCTTTTTCTATTAATAACACTAATGACTATGTATTAGCTAGCCAAAACTACATGTAAGTTAAAAAAAGTTGCAAAGAACATTCTAACTGATAAGCAAAGTTTCAGAAGTGTAACTCTTGTAGTTTAGAAGATATGGTAAAGTCATACTTTTTGACCTTTGACCTTGGGGTTATGTTGAGGTCCACCTTAAGTATCCCAATTTATTCTATATTCCAACAGCCATCCAATAACCAAGTTTCAGAAGTGTAACTCCCAACAGTTTAAAAGATATGGCAAAGTCATACTTTTTTACCAAGGTTGGTTGGTAAATACCGGTGGCGGGAATTCCCACTGGTATTTACCGGTAATTACCGTCCTGGGAAATACTCCAAATTTCAGCAAAAGTGGGAAATACTGGGAAATAGTGGGAAATATGATATTTGTTTTATTATTTCATAGAAAAACACTATTAATATTTGTGTAATTTAATTAATGAACAGTTAGCTATTTTGCAATATACCTCCCCATACATATATGTCATAAGTCTGGTTTTACTCAACCAAACACAAGCATAAATATAAAGTGATCTGTTGTTATGTAAGGTGCAGAGTGTTATTTGAAATCACTCATATGCTTAAGAAGATAAAATACCATAATGATCCTAATATTTGGGACAGACATGCCTGGGCAAACAGTGCAGACCCAGATCAGAATCACTTAGCCATTGGAACTACATGTTATGTATGCTTTAGTGTAACACTAAGCCACACAGTTCAATTTCTTTGAGATTTACAACAACTCTTTGGATGTTTGAATTTCAAGGATGTTTTCACTAGAAAAGGTTTGTTTGCAAGTTTGTCAAGTAATCATACTCATAATGCTAAAAGGTGTGATAAGTGTGATAAGTTAATTGTTTGTTTGAGACAGGTATTAAAAGAACACAATTAATTTAAGCACAAAAGGTTTCTTAAATTATCTACAGATACTCACTTAAGTATTAAAATTATTATCCCCACGTTTTTAAAAACAAGAGGGCCCAGAGGGCCCTGGTTCGCTCACCTGATCCAAAGCATAACAAGTGGGCCCCGGGCAGGGTCAATTTTGGCCCCAGGGCTAAAATTTGAACAATCTTGGTAGAGGTCCACAAGATGAAGCTTCATATCGAATATGAAAGACCCGGGCTTTCTGGTTTCAGAGAAAAAGATTTTAAAGGTTTACCCTGCATATAGAAGTCTATGTAAAACAAGATTTTCCCTATATAAGTCTATGTTAAACCAAAGGGCCCCAGAGCGGGGGCATTTTTGGTCCCAGTGCTATAATTTGAACAATCTTTGTAGAGGTCCACTAGCTGAAGCTTCATAACAAATATCAAAGACCTAAGCCTTGTGTTTCAGAGAATATGATTTTTAAAGATTTTCCCTATATAAGTCTATGTAAAACCAAAGGGCCACATGGCGGGGGCATTTTTGGTCTCAGGGCTACAATTTGAACAATCTTTATAGAGGTACACTAGCTGAAGCGTCATAACAAATATTGAAGACCTAAGCCTTGTGGTTTCAGAGAAAAAGATTTTTCAAGATTTTCCCTATATAAGTCTATGTAAAACCAAAGGGCCCCGGAGCGGGGGCATTTTTGGCCCCAGGGCTATAATTTGAACAATCTTGGTAGAGGTCCACAAGATGACGCTTCATACCAAATATCAAAGACCTGGGCCTTGCAGTTTCAGAGAAGAAGATTTTTAAAGATTTTCCCTATATAAGCCTTTGTTAAACAAAAGGGCCCTGGTGCGGGGGCATTTTTGGCCCCAGCACTATAATTTGAACCATCTTGGTAGGGGTCTACTAGATGAAGCTTCATACCAAATATCAAAGACCTGGGCCTTGAGGTTTCAGAGAAGAAGATTTTTCAAGATTTTCCCTATATAAGCCCATATAAAACCAAAGGGCCCCCGTGTGGGGGCATTTTTAGCTCCAGCATTATAATTTGAACAATCTTGGTAGGGGTCCACTAGATGAAGCTTCATACCAAATATCAAAGACCTGGGCCTTGCAGTTTCAGAGAAGAAGATTTTTAAAGATTTTCCCTATATAAGCCTATGTAAAACAAAAGGGCCCTGGTGCGGGGGCATTTTTGGCCCCAGCACTATAATTTGAACAATCTTGGTAGGGATCCACTTGATGAAGCTTCGTACCAAATATCAAATACCTGGGCCTAGCGGTTTCAAAGAAGAAGTTTTTTCAAGATTTTCCCTATATAAGCCCATGTAAAACCAAAGGGCCCCCGTGCAGGGGCATTTTTAGCTTCAGCACTATAATTTGAACAATCTTGGTAGGGGTCCACTAGATAAAGCTTCATACCTTATATCCTTAGGACTGCCGGGCATTTTTGAAACCATGACTAAAATGGGGGTAGGGGAGAACATTTCGCCCTAGAACCCGATCTTTTGGTTCATTTAGTCTTGTCTAGCCCGTTTTCAATAGAAGACAAAATGTACTGTTCGGTATGTGAAAACAAACTTTCTGATGACGTCATAGGTCATGGCGCAGGGGTCACGCTATGCTAAAACATGCTCACGGACTTCTTTTTTTTTTTTTTTTTTTTTTTTTTCGTTTTTCTCAACCTAATTTTCCTCTCGTTTTCTATCATTTTACCTTATGTACGTTTCACTCTTTTGTACCTATTCTCGACATGTCTTTGTTTTGGCCGCACTTGTTTCGTACAGACAGCACGCCGTCTCAAAGAACATGGGGCAGAATGGCAATTTCAGAGGCTAATTTTTTCGACTTTTTGCCAGGTTTGGAAGCCTCTGGTCCTGTTCCAGTATCTCTTAGAGGATTGATATGCATGTTGCAAACAGTTGTTGGAATACCCTATTCAAAAACATCCTTATCAAAAGTATGGTTGAATATGGGAAAGAATGAGGGTCGTTCAAAAAGTTTTTGGCAGCAATTACGCAAAAATACGCTATGGTAGTGGAAAGGATATCAAAGACCTGGGCCTTGCAGTTTCAGAGAAGAAGATTTTTAAAGATTTTCCCTATATAAGCCCATGTAAAACCAAAGGGCCCCCATGCGGGGGCATTTTTGGCCCCAGCACAATAATTTGAACAATCTTGGTAGGGGTCCACTAGATGAAGCTTCATACCAAATATCAAAGACCTGGGCCTTGCAGTTTCAGAGAAGAAGATTTTTAAAGATTTTCCCTATATAAGCCTATGTAAAACCAAAGGGCCCCCGTGCGGGGGCATTTTTGGCCCCAGCACTTTTATTTGAACAATCTTGGTTGGGGTCCACTTGATGAAGCTTCATACCAAATATCAAAGACCTGGGCCTAGCGGTTTCAGAGAAGAAGATTTTTCAAGATTTTCCCTATATAAGCCCATGTAAAACCAAAGGGCCCCCGTGCGGGGGCATTTTTAACTTCACGACTATAATTTGAACAATCTTGGTAGGGGTCCACTAGATAAAGCTTCATACCTAATTTCAAAGACCTGGGCCTTGCGGTTTCAGAGAAGAAGATTTTTAAAGATTTTCCCTATATAAGCCCATGTAAAACCAAAGGGCCCCCGTGCGGGGGCATTTTTGGCCCCAGCACTATAATTTGAACAATCTTGGTAGGGGTCCACTAGATGAAGCTTCATACCAAATATCAAAGACCTGGGCCTTGCAGTTTCAGAGAAGAAGATTTTTAAAGATTTTCCCTATATAAGCCCATGTAAAACCAAAGGGCCCCCGTGCGGGGGCATTTTTGGCCCCAGCACTATAATTTGAACAATCTTGGTAGGGGTCCACTAGATGAAGCTTCATACCAAATATCAAAGACCTGGGCCTTGCGGTTTCAGAGAAGAAGATTTTTTTAAGTTTTCGGTGAAAAAAATCTATTTTTGTCTACTGTGACCTATATGTGCAACGGACCGGAACCATTTGAACAACTTTGAAAGGGGACCACCTAAGGATCATTCCTGTGAAGTTTGGTCAAAATCCGATCGGTGGTTTAGGAGGAGATGTCGTTTGAAGAAAAGTTTACGGACGCACGGACGCACGCACGCACGCACGCACGACGGACGACGGACAAAAAGTGATCCCAAAAGCTCACCTTGTCACTACGTGACAGGTGAGCTAAAAAAGTGGGGATATTGTTATCGCCTCCGTCCGTCTCTCCGTCTGTCCGTCCGGCTATCTCCTCCTAAACCGTTAGCCGGAATTCAACCAAATTTGGTATGCAAGTTGCTTACATGAATGGCTTGCGCAAGAGCACATTTTTTTTGTCCCCGCCCCCAGGGGCCCTGGGGAGGGGTCAAAAGGTCAAATATCAATAAAATTCAATTACAAAGTCAATTTTGAAGATTTTGATGCCAAACTTTGCACATGTACTTAGTTATGAAAAAAGTAAAACTTATTGAACGGGATTTTGGCTGTGACCCCTAGGTCACGCCCTGGGGGTCGGACTTGGGGGGGTCGGGGGTCAAAATTAAAGTTTTTCAGAACATAGTCATGTTGCATATCTATGCGAAGGGGATAATGGGTAGAATAAACTACAAGTAAAATTTTGACCCTGGGGTCAGATTGGGGCCCTGGGAGAGGGGTCAAAGGGTCAAAATTTAAGTTTTTTGGAACATAGTCATGTGGCATATGAAATTGAAGGGCATGATTAGTAGAATATAATACAGGTAATATTTTGACCATGGAGTCAAATTAGGGCCCAGGGTGAGGGGTTTTCGGTACTTGGCCCCTCTGTAGAAAGCGTGGGGATTTGCGATGGCGCGCCATCGACAGTATTCTAGTATGTATTTACAAGACAAGGGAAATAGCTGAAAGTAAAAAAATAAAATTTTTGAATCAGGTTTGAAAAGAAATTATATACATTCTGTTATGAAGGCAAGGGACTGTAGCTCTTTCCAGCTATTCAATATAAAGAGGGCTGGAAAACTCTTCAAAATTTCACTTGTCCTACATGACTAAGTGCATGTTAACTTTGGTAAATGCCATAAGGACTAGACAAACGTTTTACTTGGTCTTCATTTTTTTTGTCATTGCAAGCAGACAAGTGGAATTTTCAAGCCCTGCATGAACTTGAAATAATTTTGCTTTCAAATAGCTAGGTAGTTGGGGTATATTAAGCAGTCTCAATTGGTACCACTATGTAAATATATATTTCCCAGTATTTCCCGGGAATTCCCTGTATTTCCCGGGAATTCCCTGTATTTCCCGCCGTCCAGGGAAATATGAGTATTTCCCGCTTTTTTGCCAACCTTGTTTTTTACCTTTGACCTTGGGGTCGAGGTCACACCAAAAGTAGCCCAACATATTCTATATTCCAAGGGCCATCCAAAAAGCAAAGTTTCAGAAGTGTAACTCCAATAGTTTAGGAGATATGGCAAATCATAATTTTTTACCTTTGACCTTGGGGTCATGTTGAGGTCAAGGTCACACCAAAAGTTTCCAAATTTATTCTATATTCCAAGGGCCATCCAATAACCAAAGTTTCAGAAGTGAAACCCTAATAGTTAAGAAGATATGGCAAAATCATACTTTTTGACCTTTGACCTTGGGGTCAAGGTCACACCAAAAGTAACCTGACATATTCTATATTCCAAAGACCATCCAATAAGCAAAGTTTCAGAAGTGTAACTCCAATAGTTTAGGAGGTATGGCAAATCATAATTTTTGACCTTTGACCTTGGGGTCATGTTGAGGTCAAGGTCACAAAAAAGTTGCCCACTGCCATCTACATTCCATGTACTATCCACATGCAAAGTTTCAAAAGTGTAACTTCAGTGGTTGCAGAGGAGATCCAATCACAAGAAACGTGACGGACGGGCAGACGGACGGACAGACGGACTGACGCTGGAGTGAACTGTGGTACGAAAACAATATACAGTAGAACTTCGATGGCTCGAACACCCCTGGCTCGGTTACCATGGCTCAACATTTATATCATAGAACATCGAAAAAAAGTCCCAAACTATCCCCTTTACGCCTCCCTGCAGTAACCCACTGGCTCGAACTACCCCTGTCTCGAACAGAATTTCGTAGTCCCTAAGATGTTCGAGCCATCAAAAATCGACTGTACCCGATTTTTCTTCGAAAAAAGCGGGTATAAAAACTGGGGTTTATGGGGGTATTCATTATTTTTCTTATTTCTGCTCCAAGACATAAGTTTTGGGTACTCATTAGAACCGCCTCAATGAGGCGGTTCTAATGAGCACCATACTCATTAGAACCGCCTCAATGAGGTGGTTCTAACGAGCACCCTAAACCTATGTTTTCAGAATAAATAAGAAAAATATCAAAAATTTTCATCAGAAAAGTAGCCATTTTGGAAATGGGAAAAATACACTTTGTCGCATGGGTGTGTTATCGCAATGTTTCCCTTAGAACTTTACTTTTGGGACTCTAGATTTATGGTACATGCATACATCACGTGAACAAGTTAGTGAAATAAAGACCCCTAAACCCCACTTTGTATATAGAAAACTGGGGTTTACAGGGGTATTCATTATTTTTCTTATTTCTGCTCCAAGATATAGGTTGTGGGTACTCGTTAGAACCGCCTCAACAAGGTGGTTCTAACGAGCACCCCAAACCTATGTTTGGAGAATAAATAGGAAAAATATCACAAATTTTCATCAGAAAAAAGTACCTTTTTGAGGTTTGGAAAATGCACTATATCACACGGTCGTGTTATCGTAATGTCTAGGATGATTCTGAGGTACGTTTACTGGAGTGAGTTAGTGTTTGAGTTTTACGTCCCACCAAGAGCTAAGGTCATACGGAGACGGGACCTCGGTTTAAAGACTCTTCCAAAAGTCTAGAGAAGCACGGGTTCAATCCTGCGACCCCTGGTTTACAAGGGGAGTAGCGTAACCACTACACCACGGAGGCTTCTATACATTTACTGGAACAAAAAGGAGATGTATCAAACCGAGAAGAATAAGTGTGTCTGTCTCTTTATCCTTTTTGTAGACACTTTAAATCCAGATAATAAGGCACTCCGCTGTAGAAGAGAGGCCTTGTAGTCTTTAGCCATTTTTGTACCAAATGGAATCTTCCTCCTTATATATATATATAGCAGGAATCCATTTCGAAATTTAGGGGTGACAGGTTGTGTTTTCTTAAAAATTTATTCGCAAAATGGCTGAACTTTCTGCAAATTGTGTAGGCCCTGATGAGACGGCGTCTCATATGGGCCAGCACTGTTTGCCAAGGTACCCGTTTAGGGGTTTCCAGTCTGAAATGGATTAAAAATTTTGGATGAGGAAGCAAAAAAGGAACATTTTACGGGGTCAGGGAAACCCTGCCTGCCCACATTGAGTCTTAGATGCTTGTTATAATCAAATATCATAATGATCCTAAGTATTCGGACATATAGGTCTGAGCAAATATTGCAGACCCAGATCAGTCTGGAGCAGTCTAATCAGTCTTCACTGTTTGCCATTTTGTCTCCACTTTTTGGACTCCTTGCTAGATCGTGAAACAAATTTGTGGAAATTGTAGACGAATTAGGATTTTTTACAGTATTCAAATTCTTTCTCATACTTACACTTTTAATGGCTGCTGGTATCCGTTTCCATAGAAACTTAGCATTACATCTGTAAACAAATGAAAACAAAAACAATCAAAGATGGCCAGCACTCGTTTACTTCTTCTTCCGGTTTCGCCTTAACCCCAGTAGGGGACACAGACGGTGTATGTTACATACACTCCAGTTTAGGCTAAACAAGAATTCAGCCGAAGGCTATGTCGCGCCTGTGGGGTGCAAAGTCACCGAACCATGAAATCTAGGCCAAGGTCAAATATTAATGCTTCCATAAAAGTTGCCATTCCTAGATGCAAGCTTGTGCCAAGTATCATTGATGAAGCTCTAATAGTTCTTGAGAAATGAACTTAAACATTACGTTGAACACTAGGGTTGATACAATATTTTACAAAGTCAGTGAACCATGAAATGTAGGTCAAGGTCAATTTGTTTGATTTGAGGTTTAACCTCCCCGTCAACACTGTAAAGGTCATTTTGGAGACATTGCTTCCAATTTTGTGGGACTTTTACCCGACATTGAGATGAAATGACATCTCAAGTCCTGTCGCCCATTGAAACCAATAGGGTTTATTAGCATGGACAGTCCACCTCGCACCGCGGTTCCTGGACAGGCTTAGATCCTCTAAGCAGTTTACCAGTACTTGTGTGCCGGCCGGATTCAGCTCTGCTTGGAAGTATCATGCAGCCCATATATTTCTTCAAGCCCCTATGGGCGGGGGCCGAGGTCAAGGTCAAATATGGATGCTTGCATTTAAATTGCCATCTACAGATACAAGTTTGTACCAAATAACATTAATTAAGCTCTAATAGTTCTTGAGAAATAAACTTGACCATTTGGGTGAACGCTAGGGTGGTCGCAATATTTTACAAAGTCAGTGAACCATGAAATGTAGGTTAAAGTCACATATGGATGCTTGCATTTAAGTTGCCATCCACAGATACAAGTTTGTACCAAATATCATTAATGAAGCTCTTATAGTTCTTGAGAAATAAACTTAACCATTTGGGTGAACGCTAGGGTGGTCGCAAATGTTGACGCCTCGACAAACGGACGAACGAACGGACAGAAAACCGGGCACCTATATCGCGCCATGCTAATAGCAGGCGCAACAAAAAATGGTCCTGAATCTAGACTCCTATCATGGAACCTAGACATTAATGGATTTACCAATTCAAATATCAAATATGAGAAATATTTTCCACTATTTGCAGGGTCTTTATTTTCATTGCACTCTGTTTATTTTTGTATGCATGCAGTTTTATATAGAGGATATTACATGAGTACTCATGTTTTATCAAATATGTTAAAAGAGTTAAGGAAAAGGGGCTAAATGGAAGCCTTTGCCGAGCAATTTATTTATGCCTTTTCCTCAACATGTTTAATAATTAACCCTTATCTTGCTGTTCATGACAACTCCTATCTTTGCAAACAGCGCAGATCTAGATCAGATGGCTTCTGATCAGGATCTACACTGTTTGGCATTCAGTTTATGAATTTGTAGCACTAAATTACATCAAGTAATTTGATTGGTTGATATACAGAAATGGGTGTGGCTTAAATGAATATTCAGCAAGATAAGGGTTAAACTTAATAAAACATGAGCATGAATGCAAGAGTCTATTTAACATATGACATTTAAAACGCTTTTTGTTCACGATTTTTTATACAAAAAAATGTCAATATTCTATCATTAGTAAACACAGCATTGTTAAGGACGCCGTACATATAATGTTACGGGGCATATCTGACTAATTTGCATATTTACTAGTGGATTATAGAATTTATTACATGACGTTATTACATTCTCAGATGCGAAGTCATATGATAAAGCTTTTTATACTGCAATCAGTCATTCTAGTAACCTAATAAAGAGCGTCAAATAACTGCACGCTATAATAAGTAGCGGCCTACTGGCCTATACAGTGTATGTCTAGTGACCAGACCTACTTTTCAGATACTTAATTTACAAGTGTAAACAATAGAATGCAACCCTATCTACCCGGGAAACCAACCAAAAACTGCAAGTTATTATCCTTGCTAAATTTATTTAAATAAATTTTTCAGAATTTCCAGCTAGATTCTTACCTTCTCTGGCTTTCCTGGTTTGAATGGCCAGTTGGAATATTTGCACACTCCTACCGTGGTTGCTTCCTAACCTCTAAAATAATTTCCAAAGTTAAGAGTAAACCATTTATTTTGCAGATTTTCATACTAAACGTAAAGCGCCAAGAAACTTTGGAGCAACCATGATGTTATTGTGGAGTGGTGACGTCAGACACATTGCATTCTTTGACGTCATGTATACATTTTGGGGATCCATCTTGAACCCCTGTTATATACAAAAACTGTGTAAAAATGAACAGTGCTATAATGAGGTTGTGATGTAGTTATTTTACATATCAAATTGAAGGTAATGGAGAGTAGAATACAATGGTACAAAAAACAATTGCCTCAAAGGTACATGTATGTCTGACTATCACCAGAGTACAAAAACACAGATTTCGGGATAGTGAACACAATATATTCTTTGCTTCCCACATAAGGTGTGTCAGGCCTATTTATTTCCTTTTTATTCTACTTTTGACGGAAAATTCTGTTTAGGGCTGATCAGACGCTGCATTCTGTGGTGTTTGATCTGGGTCTGTACTAGGGCTGGCTAATCGGAGATGAAAAGATAATCGATTATCAGTCCTGTCATTGCGATCGATAATCGATTAGTAATCGCTAAGGTTTTTGTCATTATATTACCTGTCTGACTTTCTGTCTGAGCATGACTTACCATATGTTGCACTTTACCATATGTATATTTGAACAGACAGGCCTGAGCAAACAGTGTAGACCCAGATGAGACGCCGCTTAATGCGGCATCTCATCAGGGTCTGCACTGTTTGCCACTCATCCAGCTGCATGTATTTTAGGCATAACTTTGGGTAGTAAATTGTACCTATCAAGTAATCGATTAATTTAAAAAGCAAATCAGAAATGATAATCATTTTTGTGAAATTTATCGATCGATTATACGATTAATCGTGGCAGCCTTAGTCTGCTCTGTTTACCAAGGTACCCCTTTAGAGGTTTAACACATGCAATGGGTTAAATCCCTAAGGCACTAAGTATGTAAAGCAGATTATATTTTCAATGTACTTTTTCTTATTTTTTCAGCAGAATACCTGTTGCTTGACATTGCACATGTTCCAAGCTAGGCAGCCAAATCACGTGAAATGTCAAGACATATTTTCACTGAAAAACAATTAAAAAATTAGACTGGTCTAGTAAAGATTGATATTAGTCTACAATGCTTCCATTGCTTCTTTGTTTGATTTGAGGTTTTACATCCTCATCAACGCTGTATAGGTCATTTTGGAGACACTGAGCACTTCCAATTTTGTGGGATTTTTACCCAACATTGAGATGAAATGACATCTCAAGCCTGTGGGCTGTCGCCCAATGAAAACGATAGGGTTTATAAGCATTGACAGTCCCACTTGCACCACTTTGCCTGGGCAGGCTTAATCCTCTAAGCGGTTTACCAGTACTCATGTGCGGTTGGTTTCAGGTCTGCGTGGAAGCATCATGCAGCCTTTATTTCTCCAAGCCCCGATGGGCGGAGGCCAGTAATTTGATTGGTGGACAATCATTAATGGTCTGGCTAAATCAATTTATTCAGCAGGATAATGGTTAATTATGCTCTGTTATTTGTCACATGATCCAACTTACACATCATTCTGTAGTAAGTATACACACAATAACTGGCCATAGACTTGGGCGCTGGCAACGCCACCAGGTGCCTGTAAAAATAAAGACACACCCATATAAGATAGTGGTATCCTTTGTGTAAGCAGAGAGATTTTGGACGAAAATTTAGAATCTAAAAATGCTGCTACTGAAATGGTTTTGATGTCAGTTTATGATGTAGTTTTTTGTTTGTTTGTTTTTTTGGTTTTGGTTTTACGGCCCTTTCAAGATTATTTCACTCATATCGAGCCGATCGTAAATCAGAGGTGGGCAAAAACAGTAGAACCTGGAGAAAAACCACCTGACCTTCCGTTGCAGAACTTGGCGTCTCACATGTGACCCGAGCGAGGCTCGAACCCACAGCGGTGAGAGACCTAATGATTAAGAGTCAGCGCTCTTATCCACTAGGCCACGGTGGCCTGTCAATTTCTTTAAGAAAAAAATTATACTCATAGATTCAGATATGGTGCTTTTTTCATCTGAAAGGTCCTGCTACACCACAACCTTATTATAACATGGTTCATTATTACACAGTTCGGGTATAACACGGTTTCAAGATGGATCCCAAAAATGTGAAGAATTCATAGAAAAATGACCATAAATGGTCATTTTTCTATATAATCTACACTTTTTTGTTTTGATATAACATGGTTATTTAACTAACGATTTCTGCTTTGGACCCCATTAGCAGTATTATAAAGAGGTTGTGGTGTAATTTTCTTATTTCTGCACCAAAACATAATGTTTTGGGTACTCATTAGAAGTGCCTCACCGTGGTGATTCCAATAAGTACCCACAACATATGTTTTCATGCAGAAATAAGAAAAGTAGTATGTGGATACCCACTCTTATCTCTGGCCATGTATACTACAAAACAAACTTGAGAAAGGCTGCAAAGAAATAGAATGCCATAAGAAAATACATGCATGCAGTCCTTATTGCTGAATACATCAGCAGGCCCCGAGGTTATAAAACTTTTTCATGCTCAACTCACTTGAGCATGAAATTTGTCCTGCTCACAAATTTTAAAATGCCAACAATTGTGAGTAGGACAAATAACATTCTCTGCTGTCCGAGAAAGAAACATCACACAACTTTAATAGGCCTTTTAGGTATACCCTGAAGTAGGGCTGACTAATCGGAGCTGAAAAGATAATCGATTATCAGTTCTGACATTGCGATCGATAATCGACTAGTAATCGCTAAGGTTTTATTACCATATGTTGCACTTTACCATATGTATAGTTGAACAGGCAGGCCTGGGCAAACAGTGTAGACCCAGATGAGACGCCGCAAAATGCGGCGTCTCATCAGGGTCTGCACTGTTTGCCACTGATCCAGCTATTTTAGGCACAACTTTGGGTAGTAAATTGCACTTATCAAATAATCGATTACAAGCAAATCAGTACTGATAATCATTTTTGTGGAATTTATCGATCGATTAATCGATTATACGATTAATCGTGTCAGCCTTACCCTGAAGACATTGGTATATTGCACTACCAAGTGCACTCCTGGATTCATAATGATGACCCGAAAGGGTTTTCTTTAAGGCTGACATTAATCTTATAATCGATTAATCGATCTATAAATTCTACAAAAGTGATTATCATTTCTGATTTGCTTATAATCGATTACTTGATAGGTACAATTTACTACCTAAAGATATGCCTAAAATAGCTGAATGAGTGGCAAACAGTGCACACCCTGATGAGACGCCGCATGTGCGGCGTCTCATCTGGGTCTACACTGTTTGCTCAGGCCTATCTGTTCAAATATACATATGGTAAAGTGCAACATATGGTAAGAGTCATGCTCAGACAGAAAGCCAGACAGGTAAAATAATGACAAAAACATCAGCGATTACTAATCTATTATCGATCGCAATTACATGACTGATAATCGATTATTTTTTCAGCTCCAATTAGCCAGCCCTAGTTTTCTTTAGTAAAGTAAACAGAAACTTTAAGAAATGCGTCCACAGGACACGGATGCCCCCACCTGAAAATATGCTGAAGTCAGTATTTGACCTTCGACCGCAATGTATGACGTTAATGTTACAGGTACAGACCTGGGTCTTGTGTGCAACTAAGTTCTAAGCTATGCGCTCGTGATTTGATCAACATTATATCTGATCTCTAAACAGTGATATGTCACTCAATAAATCACTGATACAGCTGATGTACTTCTGAAACAAAAAACAGAAAACAAGATTTGTCAGAAGACAACACAGCTCGCCTTTGGGGGCCTAAGTTGGATGAGGACAATAAAGTTTTATACCCCAATCAGGCATTCTAGTAACCTAATAAAGGGGGTCGAATAACTGCATGTTATAATCGGTAGTGACCTATAATACCTTCTACTGACCTATAATACGTCTAGTGACCGTTTATAGACCGGACCTACTTTTCAGGTCCCTATTTTACAAGTTAAAACAATAACATACACAATTTCATACATGGGAAAATAACGAAACTGCAAGTTAAAATCCTTCCAATATTTATTTAAACAGAATTTCAGAAATTTCAGCTAAATTCTTACCTTCTCGGCTTTTCCTGGTTTGAATAGCCCGTTGGAATTACTGCGCACCGCTACTGAGAGTTGCATCTCAACCTCGAGATTAATTTTTTAAGCTAAACTAAACTACTTGTTTGCAGATTTTCATACAGAAAGTAAAGCACTGAGAAACTTTTATTCAAGCGTCCATGTTGTTTCCTGCGTCTTTGTGGCGCGGTGACGTCAGAAACTTTGCACTAGTTGACGTCACGTTATACTATGTGTGCGCGCCATGGCACTGAATGTCGTTTAACATGCCACACGGCCTGCTGTCTTTTTGCTTAAATTTGCTAAATTATTGCAAAACCCATTGATTGTTTTGGATTGCGGTATAAACTAAATACATGGATAGTGTCTTTAATAATAAAATATAATCGGTTCGCCCTGACAATTTTATAGGGGCTCGCTAAAGCTCGCCCCTATAAAATTGTCTAAGGCTCACCGATTATATTTTATTATTAAAGACACTAACCATGTATTTACTATATCAATAATGAAATCTTTCTTCTGTAAAACAGCCCAACAGACTGCAGCAATTAAAAGAGAACCAGATAGTACCCCTCAGAACCGCTGAAGAGAAAATCTTGTTGTAAGTGTTTTTATTTGAAAAAAAAATTCAATTTTGCAGCCCCAGACCGTGAAAGTCAAACTTGCTCAAGATATGATCAGTGGTTATATTAAAATCCAACAAGAAATGAAGGCACTAGAGCGATGACAAAGTTTTTCTAAAAATAGCCACAGTGACCTTGACCTTGCACCCAAGACCCTGAAGGCTGAACTCAGTCGAGATATCTATCATACCCAACATCTGTGTGAAGTTACATGTACATTAAAATCCATCAATAAATGTAGGGGCTAGAGCGATGACAAAATTTTTCTAAAAGGAAATCAGTGACAACTTTCCGCGGATTTATGAAGTAGGTGCCACGGAAAGTTGAACTTAGTCAATTCTGAAGACAGAAAAATGATGGCAAAATAAGATTGCAGGGATGGAAACTGGCAGCACTTGGAAATTTTAAGACCAGATGGGAACATAGATTATACTTGTATAACCAACACCCAGCAGAATTTGTTGTCATAGATACAAGATTGTATCTGTTATAACTGAAATCTCTTCATTGCTTTCAAACCAAAACTTTTAGTCCTTTATAGCATCTGTAAGGAAGCAGATAGCCAGTATAAGACATACAATTTATATTACGGAATAGACATACATGTACATGTGCTAATTTTTTGTGTTTTACATGTAAATGGAATATTCTGAAAGACATATATGCAGTGCATGGGAATGCCATGACAGATCTCAGTTGTTCGAATGTAAGTTGATGGTCACTTTCACTATTTCTGTAGATTAATCAAGTTTTAAAGTTGAATAACATATACTATTGTAAAGGTTCTTGGTTTTTGGACAGATATACCTTGATCTATTTTATGTCAAGGTCAAATTTGGTCACACAGGCTCTCAGTTTTCAAACACAAGGTGTTGCAGCCTGTGATCTGTAAGTTGGTAGATGCAGATAGCTAAATGAGTACATGCAACATGTACATGAGTATTTAAGGTCTTGACCTTGGCACAAGGTCATTCAGATATGAAAACTGTAAACTTTTTTCTCAGAAACTTCTGGGTAATTTGAACCAAATTTCATATATGAAAACTTAGATATCATGATAAAAGTCTCTGAAGTCAAAACCCCTCAAAACCCCAATTTATATAAAGAACATTGGGGTTTACAGGGATCTACATTATTTATCTTATTTCTGCTTCAAGACATAGGTTGTGGGTACTCATTAGAACTGTTTCAATGAGGCAGTTCTAACAAGCACCCACATCCTATGTCTGCAGTATAAATAAGAAAAATGTCGCAGATTTTCATCAGAAAAGTACCCATTTTCGAGATGTGAAAAAATGCCGTATGTTGCATAGTTGTGTTATCAAAATGGGAACGCAGAAATGCAGATGAATTAATATGGGTTTGCTCACATGACCAATATGGCCACAAACTGCACAAAGCCCATATAACTTTACAAATTACTTTGTTAAGACCAACTCAAACATATTACAGCATCTGACAACTATTTTTTATATCAATAAAACATCTTGAATAACTTGTTCATTAAAATATATACCGGGTAAAGTAACCACATCAAATATTGCAATATCAGGGAGGTACATGTAACTACCGGTACTCAGTTTCGTCACTGTCAATAGCCAACTTTAAAGAATAAGAAAGTCATTGACCGTGTTTAAGTTTCAGACTCTTTTGGAGGTACGGACCTGAGTTTTGCATGTGACTTGTTTGTTTGATTTGTGGTTATCTCTCCTGTCAACACTGTATAGGTCATTTTGGAGATGCTGCTTCCAATTTCGTGGGACTTTTACCCAACAACACTGAGATTAAATGACACCTCAAGTCCCGTCGCCCAATGAAACCAATAGGGTATATAACAAGGTTGGGCGGCAAATCCCAGCCCTGGTGGTTACCAGTGGCATTTACCGGACTGGAAAATACTCATCAAGTGGCAAATATTGGCAAATACTGGCAAATTGAATTTCTTTGCCTTAAAATACTGCAGAATCTTAACAAAGTTGACTTTAAATATAGTATATTAATGAAACTAAATGAGTAAAAAAATGCTTAAAGTTAATATTTATATAAGGTTATCAACCTAAGAATAAAATATTTCTCAATTTGAACATGCTGAACCAGCCAAAATGTGAATTTAAGACTACAATTATATTAACTTTTTGAATCATTAGCAGAAATATTCAGGTAGAAATTCTCCTGTGCACCTGGTTATTGTCATTTACCACAATGTATTGACAGACCTTACCAGATCAAGATGTTAGCCATTTGAGCAAACCTTGTATGGTAAAACCATGTATTCAAATTTTACTTTTGTCCAACACTTTACCGCTAGTTTTAGAGTAAATTACAAGATCATGTGGTCTAAATTCCTAAAACAACAACTCTGGAGACATTGTTTATATAAGACAGCACAAGATAGCCAGGGGCAAGGAAAGACAAAAGTATGTCATTAATGGCTCCATGTTGTATATGGCTTTAAACAGTAAGTCAAGTAAAAGTAAACAGATGAGTACTGTGATATGTACTAAGTAGGCTTTTTATTCTATCATTTTGTTACAGTTAAATTACATAGTAACAAATAAACTAATAACAGAGTTAGAACTATATCAGTTTAATGCAATATTAAGTCAGCTACACTCTATTATTGAAATTATCCATATGTAACTGTTGAGTGTAGGGCTTTGTTCTAATTCCAGTGTGGTAAATTCAAATTTCCAGTATTTGCCGGTTTCAAACTTTATAAGCATGGGCGGACCGACTCACTCAGCTTTGCATCCTCTAAGCCGTTGATCAGTACTCGTGTGCAGTCGGTTTCAGCTCTGCGTCGAAGCATCATGCAGCCTATCTATTTCTTCAAGCCCCGATGGGTATGACATATAATCTCATGATGGTGAAAATTTCTACGAAGTAATTTCAAAATACATCCAGAAATAAGAAAGTTATTGACCATGTTTAAGTTTCCAACCTTTTTTTTTTACTTTTGACCTCTAAGTAGGACCTTGACCTTGGCAGTACTGACCTGGGTTTTGCAAGCGACACATCATCTCATTCTAGTGAACATTTCTGTCAAGTAATTTCAAAATCCATCAAGAAATAAGTAAGTTATTGACTATGTTTAAGTTCCGGACCCTTTATTTTTACTTTTGACATATATCTAAGCTTTAAGTACGACCTTAACCTTGGAGATACGGCCCCGGTTTTGCAAGCTACACATTGTCTCATGATAGTGAACTTTTCTACCAAGTAATATCAAAATCTATTCAGAATTTAATAAGAAAGTTATTGACTGCGTTTACAGTTTAAGTTTCGAGCCCTTATTTTGACATTTGACCTCTAAGTATGATCTTGACCTTGGAGGTATGGACCTTGGTTTTGCAGGTGACTTACCATTTTTTATGATGGTTAACATTTCTGCAAAATAATTTCTATCTATTTATCTATCTACTGATACTGCGACTGTCATATTTGACCATTCAATGGCATTACCGCAGGTGTACATAACATACACTCCAGGTTTGCAGGGTGAAAGCCTACACAGTAATCATGTAATTACGGTAGGTGTCTTTAACCTGCACAGGGGATGGTTCTCCCTGCACAGAGGGCCTCCAGTTAATGTCCCGATCCGAAGGACGGTGCACTTTATGACATTCATCCCTGCAAATGATGCCAATGGAGCGTGTTCGGACACCGAAATTTTATCGCCCCTGCCGGGGATTGAACCGAGACCTCTAGCATCAGAGGCAAGTGCACTAACCACTGAGCTATCACGCTCCTTCAAAATCTATCCCGAAATAAGAAGAACTGCATTTAAGTTTTGGATGCATGGACGGGGGCAACACTATATGCCCTTTCCACCATATTTCGAATGGTGGGGGCATAAAAAATGGCAAATCCTCCAAAAGCAAAAATCGAAAAACTTCAAAAAGTGGCGAACCCTCTCAGGGAACTCGAATATGCATCACCCATTTGGCACCCCTATGTTAAAACTCAGACTCAGCAGGTGGAGAAGGTGCAGAGGTCAGCTGCTCGATGGACCTGTAGGCGATGGCGAAATAGAAGTAGCGTCGGTGACATGCTTAATGAGCTGGAGTGGCCGTCCCTGGAGGCCCGTCGTGAGCAGTCCTCTTTAACCTTCTTCTACAAGATACACTCTGATTCAGTGTCTATTGATAAAGATAGGTACTTGACCCCTGTAACACTGTCGACCCAAACAAGGGCATCAAAATTAAACGACTCACAATATCGTAGATACCAGTCCTATAGTGATGCCCTGAAGAACTCGTTTTTTCCTAGAACTATTCCCCAATGGAATAGTCTTCCCTCCTCTGCGGTGAATGCCAAGTCCGCAGAAGAGTTCAAAGCCCGCACAGTGTAAGATTGGGTCTCAGAGGTATGCGTTTTAGGATACCTCTGTTATGCAGATTGTAAATAGTTTTAAGGACGCATCCAGTGCCTCTCTTTTTTTTTTTTTTTTTTTTTTTTTTCCAGCTAAATTCTAAATTTAGCCACCCAATCAACTGAGGTAATGGCCAGATATGACCGACTCAGTATAAGAAGATAGATAGATAGGGAGGTGGCGAAACCTCTTGGTACTAGTCCTGAACTCATGACCTTCCATACATTACGCTACGCTGCTTTCCTGTAAGGTCATGAGTCCCAACCGCGAAAAACTGGAAATTCCGTTAAGAAACGAGAAAATCACTGGTTTTATGATGTTATTCGATACAGGTCACAGAACTGTATTGTTTCTAGTCGTCCTCTGTTCAAAATAAGCCCAAAAAAATTCAATATTATCCTAAAAATATCCTCGAAGCGTTAGGTACTGTTTTTTATCCGTCCACCATATTGGATTTCACTTCGGGATGTTTCGATTCCTGCCGAAACCAGTGACGTCACTGTTCGCGGAAAAACTGATCTGAATAGAACAAATCAAACATAGCCGTTGTTTGCGTTGCGTGTTGCCAGGGATTTTCTTTTTGAAGAGAAACAGAGGTTTTAAGCATTCTGTCACTCATTTGAAATTCGAAGCTGTAGTGGTTTCGACTATATCACATGGTTTTGCTTTGTCTGCGTAGTTGTAAAAGGAAAGGCAATTTCTTCAAGGAAAGAATCAAGCAAGGGGACACCCTATTAGGGTTGGGTATCGCCTTTGAAAAACGTATCGTGATATATCGCGATATAAGGGGGTATATCGCGATATGCATCACGATATATCGCAACTATTTACAAGTTTGAAAAATATGAACTTCAATGTGTTGTTTCCATCTACTTATTGAGTACTTGACTATTACTGGTACTATTAAACTGTAAATGAATGGCTAAAATCTATTAAACATACAAAAAGAACAGTGTTTGTCTTTTATTCTGCTTCCAATGAATAGAAATGTGACAATTTCAGAGAATCAGTGGTGCTGAAGTGACTACAGAAGATGACTCAGCTGACTAGAATTTGGCAATGAGTAATAAACTGAATATCAAATCTACCACAGGACTAGAAATGTTGTAATGTGACTGGAGAAATATTGCAAAATTTTAAATATCCAATACATTGACAATATGTTATTTAAAGAGACCCAGAGACTATTGACTACTAGTGACTAGAGTTTCAAATTATATTGTGGCCACATCGCACAAGACTAGAAATGCTGTAAAGTGAAAGATAGATATTTGATGGTTCATAATTATGATCATACCCTTAAACTGGTGTCATGTCGCAGTGGCGACACACTGTATACCCTCAACGATAGTCGAGTCCGACTTCCGTTTTTTAAGCCCAAAATTCCTCCACACGTCCGATTTCGCCGATCCCGTGCAGAAAAAAAAAACTGTAGCGGTGGTTTGTGGGCGGCGATTTGGATGCCGGAAAACTTTGATGTTCGCATGGAACTTGATTGTTTATTTCGTTTAAAATCAGAGTTTTAGGAATAAAACTCACAAAATCGGGCTTGCTAGTAATGGGGATTGTTATATTACTCAGGTGTAAGCTAATTTGAGTGGACAATTAAACGTCATTTATGTCGGGAATCTGAAAAAAAATGAAAATGAAAGTAGCCAAAAATCCCGGAAGAAGGTTCCGGAAAATACCGGACTTTACCGAGTGTACCGGTATGGTCAAATATGTATCGCGATACGTACCGCGGGAGTTTCGAACCGTGATTCACCGGTATACCGGTAATATCGCGCAACCCTACACCCTATCCATTTATACCCTACCCTATACACACCCTCCTCATACCACCCCCTAGCCTCTACCCACCCCTATCATAGCCCTTCTCCTACCCTACCCTATCCCCTTCCCCTACAATACCCCTACCCCTTTCCCCTACCATACACCATCCCACTAGCCCTACACCTACCTCACCCCTACCAATACCCCAGCCCCTACCCCTTACCATACCCCAGCCCTTACCCCTACCCCTTTTCCCTTCCGCTAACATACCCCAACCCTATCCATTCCCATACCCTACCCCATACCCATCCCCTTTCCCTCGCACCTACCCCTTCCGCTACCATACCCCAACCATACCCCTACCTACCCACCCGCTACCATACCAATATCCATACAATAGCCACTACCTCTTACCCATACCCTATCACTTCCCCTACCATGCCCCATACCCCTACCCTACCCCCATCCCATACAACAGCCCCTACCTCTTACCCCTACCCCTTCCGCTACCCATACCCTACCAAGCCCCCTACCCCTTACACTTACCCTACCCCACCCCTAACCTACCCACATCCCATACCCCAGCCCCTACATCTTACCCCTACCCCTTCGGCTACCCATACCCTACCACGCCCCCTACCCCACCCCTAACCTATCCACATCCCATACCCCAGCCCCTACCTCTTATCCCTACCCCTTCCATTGCAATACCCTTGCCTACCCAAACAATACCCCTACCCAACCCCCTACCAGCCCCTTACACCTATCCCACCACATTCCCCTACCCCTTACCCTACCTTCCCACCCAATATCCTTACCCTTTCGCATATCCCAGCCCCTACCCCTTACCCAACCCTACCCCTTACCTCTATCATACCCCTGCCCTAAACCCTAACCCATTCCTACTAAGGCTGACACGATTAATCGTATAATCGATTAATCGATCGATAAATTCCACAAAAATGATTATCATTTATGATTTGCTTTTAATCGATTACTTGATAGGTACAATTTACTACCCAAAGTTATGCCTAAAATAGCGGGATGGGTTGAAAAACAGTGCAGACCCTGATGAGACGCCGCAGACGCGGCGTCTCATCTGGGTCTACACTGTTTGCTCAGACCTGTCCGTTCAAATATACATATGGTAATGGGCAACATATGGTAAGAGTCATTCTCAGACAGAAAACCAGACAGGTAAAATTAAGACAAAAACCTTAGCGATTACTAATCGATTATCGATCGCAATGACAGGACTGATAATAGATTGTCTTTTCAGCTCCGATTAGCCAGTCCTAATTCCTACCCCTTAACCTTTCACTACCCTATCCTACCCCTTACCACTACACTACCCCTAACCACTACCAGACCACCTACCCCATCCAACCCTACTGTCGGCCCTCGCCCATGGGGGCTTTGAAAAATAGATTGGGAGCATCATGCTGACCGCACACGAGCACTGGTAAACCTCTTAGAAATCTAAGCCTGTCCAGGCAAAGTGGTGCGAGTCGGACTGTCCATGCATATAAACCCTTCCCCTTACCATATCACAGCCCTTACCCCTACCCCCTTCCCCTATCATACCCCTACCCCAACCCTATCCATTCCCATACCCATCCCCTTTCCCTTGCACCTACCTCTTCCGCTACCATACCCCTACCTACCCCATACTCTTACCCCTATCCTAACCCACCTTACCCCCTACCTTACCCTAACAGTAACCTCTACCTTATCCCCACCCCTACAATACCCTATCCTACCTCTACCCCAACCCTGCCCCTACTGCTACCTTACTCTTACTTCTATCCTACCCTTCCCTATCCTACCACTACAGCATTAAGGCTGTGCCAAAGTTCATATCAGTAAATTACTCCATGTTCAGTTCTAGAAACTGCAGATTCGCAGCAACAAGGTCACACACATTTATTATTGCCCCCTCCGAGTATTCCAAGCAGACAGACAATAAATTCTCATTACATGTAGTTTTTATGTACCCGCGAGGGTCCATTATTGGTGAAATTGGTGAAATAAACAATTCTATTCTATTCTCATACGCGGTACGTATGGGTTTTATCTTTGCCTTTACGATCATCACCGGGATTCACCGGACAAATTACGGAAATGAACGGCCATATTGTTTACATCAGCGACCCTGTACAGAGTCGCGTTTTGTGAAAAGTTAACGTTTACATGCACTTACAGGTTAAAAACAAGAATTCTGCTTTGCCAAACGTAAGATTTGTATGTTATTCATCATATGATCATATCCTTTTTATTGAACATGCCACCAATATTGAATATTGGTGTGATTTTCAGAATTTCCAGTTTTTGTATGGAAGGACACAAGACCCTACGGAGTGACTGAACGTCAGTAGGGTCTTGTTGTACAGGACTATCTTGGTACGAACATGCAAAGTGGCGAATCCTCTAACATGCCATATTTGTATATCTAAGCATCAAAAGCAACTTCTTGCAGGTCAGATAAGCAGAAATATATAGTTGCTTAAATGCATAACGATGTATTGGAAAACCTCTAGTTCTTGCATCTCCAAATCCTTTCCGAAACTCTCAAAGTTTACATTTTGCATTTCGACTGCCATCTTGGATTTTCCGGTACGTAGAAATCGCGAAATCAACTTGATTTCGCGAAATCCAGAGTATAGCTAAACAGCGAATGGACAGTTCCTTTCGCGATACGAAAGGAGGATATCTATGAGTGTGTATGTCCTTCGGATCGGGACATTAACTGGAGGCCCCCTGTGCAGGGAGAACCATCCCCTGTGCAGGTTAAAGAACCCTACCGTAATTACATGATTACTGTGTAGGCTTTCATCCTGCAAAACTGGAGTGTATGTAATATACACCGTCTGTGTCCCCTCATGGGGTTAAGGCGAAACCGGAAGAAGAAGAAGAAGTATGTGAATTCGGGTTTAACGTCGCTTTCAACAATTTTTCAGTCAATCCTTAATATTGATACTATCGACCCTTTTTGGGAAAAAGGTCCTTTTTGTTATTAAGGGGAACCGGACAGATAAAGGGGATTCCACTTTTATATAGTAAACTGGGGTTTTCAGGGGTAAACCTTATTTTTCTTATTTCTGCTCTAAAATATAGATTGTGGGGTCGGTTCTAATGAATACCCACAATCTATATTTTGAGCAGAAATAAGTGTTCTTATTTCTGTTCTAAAATATAGATTGTGGGTAATCGTTAGAACCGCCTCAATGAGGCGGTTCTAATGAGTACCCACAATCTATATTTTGAGCAGAAATAAGAAAAATATCGTAATTTTTTTATCTTAAAATTTTCGTTTTTTCGGCGATAAAGTTTACAATGTATTTGTATAGGCGTGTTTTCGTAATTGTTTATTTTTATTAAAAACTATTTTCAGACAAAAAGTGAGGGAGGATTACGTTTATTTTTATTAGAAACCTAATACACATAGCCTAGCCGGGGATTTGGTGAGAGTGGGTGGAGGGTGTTCTATTAGTCTTATGAGCCGGGGCACAGCATTTCCTACAACTTACATGTGCGCCCAGCGAAAAAACATATCAGCCTGCGCATCCCTATAGTCTAACCAGATACTTTTCTTGCTGCATGAAGAAGCATACGGCCCTAAGCTACTCTTAGAGTGCACAACGAAGACTCTGATCAGACTGCGGGGATGCGCAGGCTGATCTGAGTCTTCGCTGAGCGCCCGTGTCTTATTGTAGGCTTTGTCGTGCGCCGGCTCATATGGTTTGAACTGCAGCATACTGTACCAAAGGTAAGCATGCTGACCTGTAGATAGAGGGCAATATCCGAAGTTTTTACGCGCTATCACTCGTAGTAAACAGACAAATCTGATAACTGTGGCAGAAGATTAGTTTTTGGCACATATTTATATCACTGTTTAAGTTGTTGCTTTTACCCTTTAACTTGAATTTCCGAAATCGACTGTTTGATTTGTTTGATTTGAGGTTTAGCGTCCCCGTCAACATTGTATAGGTCATTTTGGAGACGTTGCTTCCGATTTTGTGGGACTTTTACCCGACAGGGAGATGAAATGACAACTCAAGCCCTGTCGCCCAAGGAAACCAATAGGAATGGACGGACCGACCGCTTTGCCTGGGCAGGCTTAGATCCTCTAAGCGGTCTAAGCGGTTTACCAGTACTCGTGTGCGGTCGATTTCAGCTCTGTGTGGACGCATCATGCAGCCCATCTATTTCTTCAAGCCCTGATAGGCGGGGGCCGTAAACCGACTGTTTGGACACATACATGTATGATTAGTATTATTACTTAATAAATACATGTAGTTAAAGTCACTAACAAGATGGCGAACAATGTTGATCCTGACGAGGTGGCTCGGTCTGAGCAGTCTCATCAGGCTCTACAATGTTTGCAATGGTACAGAAAAAGCTCCTATAAGCCAACCCCTCTACTAGAATGAGATTAATCTGATTCTGATTCTGGTAGAGGGCTTGGCTTATAGTTTATCTACCAGCGTCGCTAAAAGGCTGTACTGAGTTATGTTGTCCGCACAAGATCTGTGTTATGCAAACAAGATAATATCTCGAACAAGATGTTATCTTGTGTGCACAAGATAATATCTTGTGCGCACAAGATATTATGTTGTCCACACAAGATAATATCTTGTGCACACAACATATTATCTTGTGCACACACGATAATATCTTGTTCGCACAACTTAATAGCTTAATTGTTCCCACAACATATTAAAAATAAATTGCATGTCCCTTCCTGGGTTTCATATATTTCTGCTCAAAACAAATTTTCGGGAAAACTGCTATTGCCAGATGCTACCTGATTTATATATGATGCACTATTAAGTTATAGCAATGCCTGAACAATTATAATATATACTCCGAAGACCCGACCTTTACTACTTGAAATTGGTGTTTAGGACAGGGTTTGGGATCTGATTGTATCAGCTCCTGTCATTGTTCTTTGTATAATTTGATGTAGTCTGCTTTAATGCGTGATGGGTCTACATCACGCTAGCAAGTCCGTGAAATGAACACCCCCTTACACCCCACTTTATATAGAGAAAACAGGGGTTTAGGGGTCTACATTATTTTCCTTATTTATGCTCCTAGACATAGGTTGTGGGTACTCGTTAGAACCGCCTCATTGAGGCGGTTCTAACGAGCACCCACAACCTATATTTGCAGTACAAATAAGAAAAATATCACGGATTTTCATCAGAAAGGTAGCCATTTTGCAGATATGAAAAATACACGATGTCGCACGGGTATGTTATCGTAATGAATGCGCTATTCTGTTAGTGCCTCTGTTACGGGGGTATACCGTAGGTTGCTTGTGACTCAAGGAATGTTTCAACTATTTGAGCCCCGCCAAGCGAATTTGTGTCTTCGAGTATTCCGTCATGACAAATTTTAACTGCGCATGCCAAGCCATTCTGAGGGGCCAGGGATATGGCTTTCTGTCTGAAGGTTCCTCTTGATTCACTGCTTGTATGAGCGAGCAGCGAAGGTTCTGGCGAGACTGCGCGGATGCGCAGGCTCGCCTGAACCTTCGCTGCTCGCATAGGCGATAAGTACCAAAATCGCTTGACTGTCAAATCGAAAGACACGGTATAAGCCTATAAAAGTTCTTTTTATCGGCGAAGACTGGTCAGACTGCGTGAATGCGGTGTCTGATTAAAGTATCCGATGTCTTCACGTATGAAAAGAACCGGCACTGTGTGTTTTAGTAAAGAGGCATACCAGACAATTAATGAGATTGATGGCCTCGGTATCTCAGTCGGATGCGGGGAGCTCACAGGTTCGATACCAGGCGGGGTCCACAACATTCTTTCGAGGAGATTGATCATGAAATCTTTTTACAGTCATTCTCTCCCTTCCGCTGATTCAAGAAGGGCAGTTGTCAGTTTCTGCAGTCATATTCATACATTTCCGCATAGATCACTACATAAAACTCAGACGTCTGTCAATAGCATTTTTTACCGAGTTTCTGCTATTGACAGACGTCTGGCAATAGCATTTTTACCGAGTTTTTGCTATTGACAGACGTCTGGCAATAGCACTTTTACCGAGTTTCTGCTATTGACAGATGTCTGGCAATAGCATTTTTACCGAGTTTCTGCTATTGCCAGACGTCTGGCAATAGACACTGTGATAAATAAAAGCCTAGGAAATGGACTTAATTTAATTTCGTTGAAGTAAACTTTGATAGCATAATAATATGGAAACGAAAATCAAATCAACAAAGATCAACAACTTAATAAGTATTATAGACTTGCCCAAGTCCCTACATTTACATTTTTTATTTTTAAATGAAAGCCCCTTTAAACAAAAAATATGTAAAAGTCTCTTTAGTCTTCATCTGTGAATGTATTTACAAGTCTGTTAATTTCACAATTTTCATAAAAGACGGTATTGCTATTTCATTTACAATGTATTTATTTTTTATTTTTGTAAACAATTATTTTTACAATGGACACCTAATTAACAGACTTGGGCAAGTCTATAAGTATTAGTATGGTGTCATATTATTCTTATCTATGTCTGCTAGATGATATATCGAATGTGACCCTTAATCCTTCTCTTGCTGAATATTCATTTAAGCCACACCCATTTCTGTCTATCAACCAATCAAATTACTTGATGTCATTTATTGCTATAAATTCATAAATTGAATGCCAAACAGTGTAGATCCTGATCAGATGGCTTCAGATTTGGTTGGTTTGAGGTTTAACGTCCCCATTTTGGAGACGTTGCTTCCAATTTTGTGGGACTTTTACCCGACATTGAGATGAAATGACATCTCAAGCCCTGTCGCCCAATGAAACCAATAGGGGTTATTAGCATGGACGGTCCGCCTCGCACCGCGGTTCCTGGACAGGCTTAGATCCTCTAAGCGGTTTACCAGTACTAGTGTGCGGGCCGGATTCAGCTCTGCGTGGAAGCATCATGCAGCCCATATATTTCTTCAAGCCCCTATGGGCGGGGGCCCGATGGCTTCAGAAGCCATCTGATCTGGATCTACACAGTTTGCAAAGATAGGGGCTGTCGTGAACAGCAAGATAAGGGTTAATCCTGTCAAACAGATAACAAGCGTGCTAACTCCTCCAAGTGTAAGAAATCACCGATTTGACCAATATTTGACATTTAATTGAAGTTATCTTTCTTGATCTTCATTAATAGGGTTTATATGCATGGACGGCCCGACTCGCACCAGTTTCCTTAGCAAAGACAGGTAAAAGCGGTTAACCGGTATGTAGACCATGAAGCCAAATCTATTTCTTCAAGCCCTGATGGGAGGGGGGCCTTGTCATGGCGAGTCATTTCATTATTACTGGGTAGATTGTTTATCAATTGACTCAAAGTTATAAAGCGCAGCAAGCTTTGCAGTGCTGAAGTCATGTGGCTATCACTTACTGGTGGGAACACCAGGAAACTGTTCAACGGTCGGGCTATTCTTATCGGTGACTGGAGTCATGGGCTGAGCTTAGCAAACAATGTAGACCCAGCCAGCAAAGCATGTCGAGCCAACGTACGTCGGACCGACAACCATACGACGTGTCAACGTCGTATCGCTGTCGGCCCGACGTTAGCCCGCTATTTTGTGCTAGCTTGGGAGCCAGATTAGACGATGTAGACTGCGTCGTCTGATCTGGCTCTACAGTGATTGCTGAAACCATATAAATTTGAGGGTTAAACGAAACAGACTGCATCATGAGTCCCCACTCAGGCCCATTTTCCCAGCCTGCACTCAAACCACTGCTGCCCTGCTTTGATATTAACGTTAAAGGCTATCAAACGCATATTCATATAAAGGCATAAAATAGAGAATCAATTTACAGAAAAAAATCCTATATTAAGACCACCTTTTGGACTGTTCAAAAGTGGTCTTTAAGACCACTTTTGAACAGTCCTAGAGGTGGTCCCTGACCATAGGACATTGTGTGCAGAAAACGCGAAGAACGAAAAACTGCACCGCTCTAAATAAGCTTTTTAAAGCAGAATTTGTCTTAATTTTAGGTGGTCTTATTAGCGGAATTTCACTGTATTTTGAATATTCACCATATTTGCTGGATCCCAGCTTGCACATTGTAAATATTGGAAAAACAGGTAACCAGGCCCCCTGACCTTTCAAGGTCACGGGGTCTGGTTACCTGGTTTTCCAACACTGATAACCTTCAGACTTCAGACTAGGAACCAGCAGATATAATGCAAATAAGGTGAATTGGCAACCATTTTGAAACTCTGCGTCACAGTATGGCTAAAACCCTTACTCCTTTCTTTTTCTGAGGGTGGTTGGGTGAGGCAAAGGTGTCGTATATCGTGCGTCACTGGGGCGTCCAACTGATATTGGCTTACAGCGGGTAAGGACTGCAGTCTTTGCAGTAGGTAAGGGTGGAGGGGGAGTGTTGTTATTCTTCTGTTTCTACATTTCCGTTCAGTTTCCCCTTTCTCCCCTGTCCCTCAATTTCATTTCCTCTATTATCTCTTTTATCTCTGTTTCTCCATCTATCCTGAATGACACACAATGGTTTACATGTCGTTAAACCCCAAATAATCAATCAATCAATATCTCTTTTGTTTCACAAAGCGCACACTTTTTTTCGAAAGCTAAACTTATACAGTCTATAAAAAGAAATATGACCGGGAGTTATTTATAGGACTGTTGCGAAACCGATTTATATGTCTAGTTGTTTGGACCTAATGACATTTTTCGTCATAGGCGTTTCGTGTTAACATGTTAATGTAAGTTTTGTTCAAATTGCTTTCTCGTTTTCACTGCTTTTGGAATGTAGATCCATGTTTACCCTTTCCACCCCGTAGAACGGTTCGGCTTAATATCACTTGCGAGTATCATGTGCAGTTTGCGCAGTCAGCAAGATGAGTGAAAAAATGAGGCATGGTGTTAGTGAAAATTGTGATATTTTCTTATTTCTGCTCGAATTATGTATTATGGGTACCCGTTAGAACCGGCTCGATGAGGCGGATCTAACCATAAGTTACCTTAAGTCGACTTCTGGAAGTAGGCTATCGTCAGCCTCTGGCTCCAGCTCTTCGTTATAATATGTGTGCCCGGTCGCTATATGTGCGTTAAAGACAAATACAAGATCTGAATTGCCCCAGAACTTGTCTAGTCTTCTCTCAAAGGATGCCACTGTTTCCGCACTGATAACACTGTCTGGTAGAGAGTTCCAATGGTTTATGACTCGATTGGTGAATGAATATTTTCTAATATCTAATCTTGGTCTTTTCTTGAAGAGTTTAAACTTGTTTCCTCTGTTTGTACCATCCCGTTGCTTGAATAACTTCTCTTTGTCAAAGAACGAGTCCCAATTAATCCATTTAGTACCAGAAACCCCAAAACGGGTACACTGGCAAACAGTGCAGGCCCAGATCAGACGCCACAGAACGCGGCGTCTGATCAGGGCCTCCACTGTTTGCTAAAAGTTCAGACATTTTCCAAATAAATTTTCGTGAAATTGCAACCTGACACCCCTAAATTTTGAAATGAACTGCTGCTATTTATAAGGAGGAAGATTCCATTTGGTACAAAAAGGGTTAACAATCTACACTTTAGATCGAGGTGGTTGTTAATATCATGGCAACAAGTCCCTGTACACATAATGAGTATTCCTAAAATTTAATCCCTATTGTATATATAGAAAAACTTGGGGGTTATAGGGGTATACGTTAGTCTGATTTCTGCTCCAAGAAATAGGTTGTGGTTCCTCGTAAGAACCGCCTCAACGAGGCGGTTCTCACGAACACACAGCCTATATTTATAGTATGAATAAGTAAAGATATCACTTATTTTCATCAGAAAAGTAGCCATTTTGGAGATGATGGGAAAAAATGCAGTGTCGCGTGGGATCTTTATAAACCGACTTTTTACTAATACAAGCTTTTTTTTTTTTCTTTTTTTTTTTTTTAATTAGGTCTACGCATAGCACATATCAAATGTGAGAGTCTAGAAATGTTTTTTATACAACTAAACTGTCTTTGGCAATCCTGCCGACTGAAGTGTAATGTCTGAAATGGCAAAGTTGCAAATGCCGTAATTTTCTCAAAAAAGTACTCTTTCATCTTTCAAATGTAATGGAGAAATTAAGTAGACAACTTTCTTACACTATATTGAAGACTAACTGAAGGTTTTTGCTACGGCGAGGCAAGTTTTTCAGCACACCAGAACCGAAGGCATAGGATAAGCAGTGGTCTGTCGTGTTCGAGAGTTTGTAGATGTATATTTTGTATTAGCCTGTACAAACATGACAGCAAATATGGGTTTGAACAAATGTGGTGGTAATTCTGTGCTAGAGCTCTGTCCGTGGGCCTCGTTTTTGTTTGGAAGCTTATAATTGTTAAGGTCCGCTTTTTCTTCTTGTGAAAGATTATACTTGTTGCATGGATATAAAGGTCAACCTGTGGGTAATTAATGGCTGAACTTCCGTGTTAAATAAGTTCTGAATCGTTAGAGCCTTTTGGAAGCAAAGAATACATCAAATAAAAGAAAATAGCAGACTCGGTTTTATTGAGTCTGTTCATGACCAGTACTGAAATGTGCAACACCGGCCGCCCTCTAGCACAGGCTTAAGCAGAACTCTATTTTCATAATGATTCTAAATGAACTCAATGATCCACAAGGACCAGAAACTATAATCTGCACTATGATGATGTACGGAGAGACTTTTTACGGCCGCCACGCGGCATAAAATCAGCTGTAGTGAAGATAAATAAGTTTTGAATCAATTCTAATACAATTGCGTATGTAACGCGACGTCTGATTGGATAACGTCAAAAATTTGCGACAGTATATTCTGCGATATACTGTCGGACAACCGAGGTCATCACGGCGTCACGTCACTTTTCATTGGCTGACATTTGGGTTTACGCAGCTCGCAGCGCTTGCCGTTTTGTGCAAAATAAAACAATTTTAATAAAACACACAAATAAATGCATTAGAATGGGGATAACTGTATTGAAAATTGTCATTAGAAAAGTAAATCGTCGGTTTTACGGTCGCAAATTACGTTTTACGGCTCCGCTGACGCGTCGCCGTAAAACGAAATTTCCGACCGTTAAACCTCCGATTTACCTCCCCGAATGACACTTTTGAATACAGATATCCCCTTAGTAAACGAAAATAACAGATTGACACGGTTATATTGAGTCTGTTCATGACCAGTACTGAAAAGTGCAACATCGGTCACGCCCTCTAACACAGGCTTAAGCAGAACTCTATTTTATGAACTGAATGATCCCAGAGGACCAGAAAATGTAAACTGCACTATTTATTTATTTATTTATTAGAAATTTTATGACATACATATACATACATACACAAGTACATAGTACTAATATGTCAGTGGATTGGATATTAGGCTAGGCCTATCTTCATCCTCTCCAAGACGGTCCTGTAATGTAAATGCTTTATATAAGTCAGTGCAAGTTACATATAGTAGAATAACATAGTATATGAGGTGATAACATGTAAAGACAAGCTGAATGCTTAAGCTCCAAATCATGACACTCTTAGATATGTAAATAATATCAGTTTTATCTTCTTCTATTTATCTTCTTCTATTTATATTTAAATTCATGTCGTTTTTTCTACAAGTGTGGAAAAGAGCTTAAGCATGAAACAATAAGCTGGTAATGTATGAAGTAAACTGCACTATGATGATGTACGTGGAGACTATTTACGACCGCCACACAGCACAACACTAGCTGTAGCGAAGATAAATAAGTTCTGAAAAATTAAATCCTTTTGAAGCAAAGAATACACCAAATAAACGAAAATAGCAGAATCGGTTTTATTGAGTCTGTTCATGACCAGTACTGAAATGTGCAACACCGACCACGCCCTCCAGCACTGGCTTAAGAAGAACTGTGTTTTCAAAATGATTCTAAATGAGCTCGATGATCCCAAAGGACCAGAAAATATAATCCGAACTATGATGATGTATGGCGAGACTTTTTACGGCCGCCACATGGCACAACACCAGCTGCGTTGAAGATACACCCTACGTCTATAGTCTAGACAAAAAGTGGGGTTCAAGACGGTGTCAGAATTATATAGGCGTGTTTTCGCGATGTAAATCAGAATCAACTACCGGCGAAAACCAGAGTACCCGGGGAAAAACCACCCAAGCTTGCAAGGAATATCGGACCAACGTCGGGCCGACAGCGATACGACGTTGACGTATCATTGTCTGCCAGACGTTGGCCCGCTGTTTTGAGCTGGCTGGGACATGGCCGCCAGTTTCCGCTGCACAGCCCTGACAACAGAGTTCAATTCGGAAATATTCAAGCAATGCGCATGCACATATCGGATTGCGCCGTGTTTCCGCTACCATACCGAAAAAAATAGGGTCGGTAGGTCGCTTAAATTTTTATTTGTTTATTTTTTATTTTATTTATTTTATTTTTATTTGTTTTTGTTTGTTTTTTGTCAAATTTTTATTTGATGGAAAAAGAGCAAAAGTCTCTAAAAGGGCTTAATTCCAGCCATATTACCAGAAAACATTCAAATACATGTAATGAGGTTTTGAGCAGACGAGGGTTTTAAGTATTAGTTTTGCTTTTTTGACAGTTTTATGCCATTTTATCAAAAGTGTTAGAAAATAGTAAGGTCGGTAGGTAGAATTTTTTGTTGTTGTTGTTGTTGTTTTCTGGATGGCCGTAAAAATTGCAGGGTCGGCACAAAAAATCAGGGTCGGTCGGGTTAGGGGAAACACAGCTATTTTTTATCAGGCCTAATTGTGTATATATTTTATGGTGAAAAAAACTTTATAGAATTATTTTTATGTTTCGTTTCGGTGATTACATGTTTTTGTTGAAGAAAGTAAAACCATTCTCATCATACAAACACGCTTATATAATACTGACCCCCTTGAAGCCCCACCTTATATTGTAAAACTGGGGTTTGCAGGGGTAAACCTTATTTTCCTTATTTCTGTTCTAAAATAAAGATTGTGGGTACTTGTTAGAGCCGCCTCGATGAGGCGGCTCTAACGTGTACCCATAATCTATAGTTTGAGCAGAAAGAAGAAAAATATTACAATTTTTCGTCTTAAAATTTTCCCTTTTCGATCAATTAAATTTACAATGTATTTGTATAGGCGTGTTTTTGTAATGCTCACCAATGCTCAAAAGTGTCATTTCGGAAGATACTCTGTGGTTTGAACGATCGGAAATTTCGTTTTACGGCGATGCGGGTTATACGAAATAGTCTAAGTTCCCGTTCAGAAACATGTTCAAGCCTAAACTAAAACATTAAGATAACACACCCGTGTCTTTCATTTCTCCGTAAAGGCTACTTTTCTGACGGAAATCCGAGATATTGTCCTTATTTTAACTGCCAACATAAGTTGTGGGTGCTCGTTAAAACCGCCGCATTGAGACGGTTCCCACAACCTATGTCTTGTAAGTAAAATAATGTATACCCCAGTAAAACCCAGTTTTCTCTAAATAAAGTGGAGTTTAGGGTGTGTTCATTTCACGGACTTATTTATAGGGATGAATAATCGATGCATCATTGCTGTCAGAGTTTTGATTTTTTTCAGGTGAAATGGCATCCTACGGACTACCAGGCACATATAACCCAGGTTCAGAATTTGAGAAAACCACAAACTCCAAACCGTCAACAACAATGAAATTTCCAAAACAGCAATTTGACTATTTCTTGGTTTTAGATTTCGAAGCAAACGGAGACCATAAGATTATAAAGCCTATGGAAATAATCGAGTTCCCGGTCCTCAAAGTGAGCGGCAAAACGTTTGAAACGGAGGCTGTGTTTCATCATTACGTCGAGCCAGCGGTAAACAAGTTATGTGAATATTGTACGAAAGTAACAGGTATAACCCAAGAGATGGTTGATGGCCAACCACGGTTGGATATAATTTTGAAGCGTCTGGATGATTGGATGAATAAGGAAGGGTTACTGCAGGACAACGTGAAATTTGTGTTCGTGACGTGCGGCGACTGGGATTTAAAGACACAGTTACCGCGGGAAACTGCTTGGCACGGGTACCCGCTGCCAGAATACTGCCGTGCTTGGATAAACATTAAACGACCTTTTGAGGAGGTCACGAGACTTAGGGCGCGTGGTATGATGGGAATGCTCAAGGATTTGGGAATTCCTCACACGGGGAAACACCACAGTGGTATAGATGACTGTACGAACATTGCCAAAATTGTGCGAGAGCTGGCAAGAAAGGGTTGTGTGTATCAAACCACTGGAAGTCATTAGCGAGAACGGGCTGCACTGGGCTGCCACTGATTGCAGGTCACGAATACAACAATCATTACAGAAATTCCATATCCTCAATAACACAATTTATTAATTGATTATCATGTATTACACCAGGTCAACCAATATTCAAAAATCATAAATCATGTTTTTAATTGCGTCAATTAATAAAATTGTCATTAATCAAGTAATTTCGTATTGGCCAAGTTACAGGTCCTCGGTCAGCTGTATTGGCCTCGGCCTTCGGCCTCGTGCCAATACAACAGACCTCGGACCTGTAACTGGGCCAATACGAAATTATTTGATTAATAACATTATATTATCTCAGTCAGTTTGTATCTCATAGTAACAGATAACGTTGGTATGTTTTGATAATTGAAGGATAGTTTTCCTCATTTCTCTATAAAAAAAAAAAAAAAAAACAACTATGTTATGGGTATTTATTATTACCGCCTCACCGTGGCGGTTCTAATGAATACCCTAAACGTTATGGAGAGTTGACAAAAAAAAAAAACAACTAAATACCAATCTTATCTGATACTACGATTGGTTGATATGAATGGTCAGTTCGCTCACCAGTCTAACGGACGCAACATTTGTTTGTCAGGTCGATTGTTTGTCCAGGTCGATTGTTTGTCAGTCGACACCAAGCTATAAAGCGTAACACATTTTCATCGCTTAAGTCCGCGTGATTATCACTAATTTGTACGGTTATTTATTAATTGATTATCCTATATTACACAAGGTCAACCAATATTCAAAAATCATAAATCATGTTTTTAATTGCGTCAATTAATAAAATTGTCATTAATCAAGTAACTTCGTATTGGCCCAGGTACAGGTCGGAGGTCTCCTGTATTGGCACGAGGCCGAAATCAAGTAATTTCGTATTGGCCCAGTTACAGGTCCTCGGTCAGCTGTATTGGCCTCGGCCTTCGACCTCGTGCCAATACAACTGACCTCGGACCTGTACCTGGGCCAATACGAAATTACTTGATTAATAACATGATATTATAGAAAATAGCCGCGTTGAGGTCTGAGTGTTGAGTAAGAGGTTCATATATACATGTAGATTCTGGACTGGAATCATGTGTTCGGCTTGGCCGCTTACAGTTCGCGGTATCTGATCAGGGTCTACACTGTTTGCTCAAGATACAGAAACGAAATTTTAGCAGTCAATGACACCGACATCTTTTTCAGCCAACACTCTGAGACAATCGACCCATCTGTGTTGTCATTGCTTTAGTTTCTTGACATTTCGAGCAAAGACATGCGCCAATCAATAAGTCTCATATCTCAAAACACATAAACACACCAACGCCTCTCTGCCCAAAATATTGATTGTGCGTACACGATGAGGCGGTTCTAAAGAGTACCCACAATCTATATTTTAGAGTAGAAATAAGAAAAAAATAAGGTTTACCCCTGTATACCCAAGTTCAAGGGGGTCAGAATTATATAGGCATTTTTTTTTCGTGATGCGAATACACCAGCAACACATGGACATTTATTTAATTGCATACTTTAGTCATGATTTATTATGCATTATTGAGCTATCCGGAAAAAATGCTTCCAAAAATAAAATACATATAGCCGGTATTTTTCTTTAAAACAATACAAATGAATGCATTTTATGCAAAAATGCGAACAATTATGATGACAGGTAAACGAGTTTGAGAGGGATTCCCTGACTAGGTTTCGAACACTAGTTAGATCTATTTTTAGTTCGTGACAAAAATAGAATCCCCATATATGACGTTATGCGACGTTCATTTTTGGCCTTGTTTGCTTAGGCCATGCCTGAATCGGAAAAATATGACGCTGAATACCATGCCATAAGTAACGACACTCAGGGACGATATTGCCGCCATGTATTTGTAAAGTGACAGATTTATTTTTAGAACAGAAATTCCGAACACATGTTCAGAGCGAAGGGTAAACACGAATGAAAACGACCATTTTCACAAAGTTCTGAAGCTGTATTTGGCTCCAAACGTGCACACATGACAAATGAGTATGTATTGAAGATAAAAAAAAAAAAAAAAAAAACAGAAAAAAATGAGACCCGGTAGCTCAATAATGCACCTTTTAAACTTTATCAACAATGATTTATTGAATAAAAAAGCACAAATAAATTGAATGACTTCATGCTTAAATTTTGTGTTAGGCAGGGTACACTCCCTTTCGCAGATTAATGAGAGGCATTTGTCAATTGGCCTAGGAAACACTTCACTGACCGGCTCGATATAACCTAAATAGTGTTGATGAGCCAAACAAACGAACATTCCATATACAAAACATGTTTTGTATAGTCAAATGATCGTTAAATGGCCAGCCATTGACGTATATGGCCTAAAGTTCACAAGTTTTTTTCATTCTCGGTTGAGCATAAAACTATATTAATCCATTGTATACTAGTAGACTCGTCCATGTTGGACAAATCCGTTTGTTATATAAGGGATTATAGGCCTATTTGTCGTTTTTATTGTATTTTTGACGGAAAATTCTGAAAGCAAATAGTGTAGGCCCTGATCAGACTCCACGTTCTGCGGCGTCTTTGTTTTTGTTTGTTTGATTCGAGGTTTAACGTCCCCGTCAACACTGTAAAGGTCATTTTGGAGACGTTGCTTCCAATTTTGTGGGACTTTAACCCGACATTGAGATGAAATGACATATCAAGCCCTGTCGCCCAATGAAACCAATAGGGTTTATAAGCATGGGCGGTCCGACACTCACACCGCCTTGCCTGGGCAGGCTTAGATCCTCTAAGCGGTTTACCAGTACTCGTGTGTGGGTCGGATTCAGCTCTGCGTGGAAGTATCGTGCAGCCCATAAATTTCTTCAAGCCTCTATGGGCGGGGGCAACCTCTTTGGACAAATCCATTTGTTATATAAGGGATTATAGGCCTATTTTTCGTTTTTATTCTATTTTTGACGGAAAATTCTGAACGCAAATAGTGTAGGCCCTGATCAAACTCCACGTAGAAGAGCGGCGTCTGATCTGTGCCTGCACTGTTTGTCAAAATACCTCTTTAGGGGGTCTCCGCATGCATTGGGTTCATAACGACAACACGCCTATATGATTTTGACCCCCTTGAAGCCCACTTTTATATAGCAAAACTGGGGTTTGCAGGGGTAAACCTTATTTTTCTTATTTCTGCTCTAAAATATAGATTGTGGGTACTCGTTAGAACCGCCTCGATGGGGCGGTTCTTACGAGTGCCCACAATCTAATCGAGGCGGTTCTAACGAGTGCCCACAATCTATATTTTGAGCAGAAATAAGAAAAAATATCACAATTTTTTATCAGAAATATTTCATTTTTTCGACGATAAAGGTGGCAATGTATTTGTATAGGCGTGTTTGCGTAATGTAAAATACATATAAATGAAACAATTTTCTAGCTCAGTTCAACGGTTTTTCATGCTTGATTTGAGGATTAACGGCCCTGTAAACACTATTAAGGTCATTTTAGAGACGTTGCTTCCGCCGGCCTCGGTAGCTCAGTCGGATGTGCGTCTGACTGGTGATCAGGAGGACGCGGGTTCGATACCTACCGAGGTCGGCAACATTCTTTCGTGGAGATTGATCATGAAATCTTTTCTACGTTCATTCTCTCCCTTCCGCTGATTCATGAAGGGCAGTTGTCAGTTTCTGGCGAAAGAATGTGCAATGTACTGGTTAACCGCTTACGTATAAGCCTGTCCAGGCAAGTGTGGATAGGTAAACTGACCGGCTCAAAATGAACTAAATAGTGTTGACTGGTCCGTTAAACTCCAATACAAACAAACAAAGAAATGTTTCTTCCTATTTTGTTGGACTTGATGAAATGACATCTCAAACCCTGCAGCCCCATGAAACTAATAGGGTTTATCCAACTCGCACCACTATGCCTGGGCAGGTTTAGATCCTCTAAGCGGTTTACCAGTACTCATGTGCAGTTGATTTCAGCTCTGTGTGGAATCATCATGCAGCCAAATCTATTTCTCCAAGCCCCGGCTGGCAACGGCCTCTGGGCATGTTTGTAAATAAGCAGCTTACCAGTTCAGTGCATATTCTTTCGCCAGAATTCTTAAATCAGCGGAAGGGAGAGGATATTTGAAAAGATTTCATGATACACGTATATCTCTACCAATGTGGACAACCGGGTAGGTATAGAACCAAAGGCAACCTGGCAGGTATCGAACCTACGGTCAGATAACCAGTCAGACGCTCATCCGACCGAGCTATCGACGACACATTCTGGACTTAAGATCTTCTTATGCCTTTTTAGCTCGTCTGTTTTTTGAAAAAAAAACTTTCGAGCTATTGTCATCACTCCGGCGTCTGCGTTGTCGTCGTCTGGCGTCTGGCGTCGTCGTTCCAAAAAAACTTAACCTTGGCTATAACTTAAAAAGTATTAGACCTAGCCTCATGAAACTTCATACACACACTCATCATCACAAGAGCTACATTTTAAACAAGGACCATAACAACATTGTTGATTTTGGCTGAATTATCTCCCCTTTTCCAATTTTTTTCTGAAACACATTTTTTGCTCTCATTTTAATACTATTCACAACAGAGCCTTCAAACTTCACATGAATGTTCCTTGGGACAAGACCTTTTCAGTGATACCACACTTTTTGATCTGTGACCTTGACCTTTGAACTTTGACCTATTTTTCGAAAATTTAACCGAAAACCTTAACCTTGACCATATTTCCAAAAGTATTTGGCCTACCTTCATGAAACTTCATACACATACTCACCATCACAAGAGCTACATTCCCTACAAGTTTTATAACTCCATCTTGCAATTTGATTGCTCTTGTTTGACTTAGAACTTTGGTTTTCTAAAAGAAACTGCAGACGAGCCTTGGCACTCGCATGCGGTGCTCTTGTTTGTTTTGGTTTTACGAACCTTGCAGTGTTATAAACAATGCGTTAATAATAAGTGGGGGAAAACCGGAGTATCCGGAGTAAACACACCTTACCTTCCGTTGCAGGACTTTGCGTCTCACATGTGACACGAGCGAGGCTCGAACACACAGCTGTGAAAGACCTAATGCTTAAGAGTCAGCGCTCTCACGGAGGCCCGTTATCTTTTTATGTAAACACGCAGTTAATGGAAAATAGCATCTTTTTCCATAGCTTTCCACGACTAAAAGGCACACTGACTCAAAGATTAGCTGTTCGCACCTGTCATTGTGTTATGTTTGCTTGGAACAGGACAAGCCACAGGTATCCGAACAAAAGCTTTCTAAAAGTTTAAGAATGCGTACACCAACAAACCCGTAAACCTGCCTTGTGGCCAACTCTAACGAGCAACCGACCTGTTTTAAGCAAGGATGCATTCGGTTCCCGCAAAAAAGCAAATGCATCGAAACGCACCGGCAAGGATATTTTGATCATTCTGTAGGTGCTTGCCTAGACTAGCTACTAGTCTGATAATAAAAGTCTGATCATTTCTGGTATTTTTTATTGCATTAAACAATCATCACCTTCTTAGTAATGGCAAGTCCATTTGGTAGAGTCTCAAATCTTAGGATTATCAAAATTTGGCCAGAGAGACTAGACTAGCTAATCTTTTATACACTGTTCATTTTACTGCAAAAGGCGATTTTAATTCCATATTATTCATTTTAACGCCTAGTTGCTAGACTTGTGCATGCCTAACACAGGTCGAACCTTAATGGCTCCAATACTGTTTCATTGGGCGACAGGGATTGAGATGTCATTTCATCTAAACGTCGGGTAAAAGTCCCACAAAATTGGAAGCAACGTCTCATAAATGACCTTTACAGTGTTGACGGGAACGTTAAACCTCAGATCAACCAAAATCCAATTCTTTTTGGACCATGAAAATGTGATCGAGACGGAAAGTTCGAGCTTTTCTTTTGTGCAAAGTGCCAGGTCAGAATGGTTGGTTGGTTGGTTGATTTGAGGTTTAACGTCCCCGTCAACACTGTAAAGGTCATTTTGGAGACGTTGCTTCCAATTTTGAGGGACTTTTACCCGACATTGAGATGAAATGACATCTCAAGCCCTGTCGCCCAATGAAACCAATAGGGTTTATTAGCATGGACGGTCCGCCTCGCACGGCGGTTCCTGGACAGGCTTAGATCCTCTAAGCGGTTTACCAGTACTAGTGTGCGGGCCGGATTCAGCTCTGCGTGGAAGCATCATGCAGCCAATATAGTTCTTCAAGCCCCTATGGGCGGGGGCCTTCCAGGTCAGAATGATTTAGACATATCAATCTGATGTTCTAAATGATACAGGTATGTTGTGTGAACTCGTTAGAATCGTCTCATTAAGGCGATTCTAAAGAGTGCACCCAGCATACCTTTTGAAGATGAATTGGGCCCCGTCAAGCGATTTTGGTACTTATCGCCTATGCGAGCAGCAAAGGTTCAGGCGAGCCTGCACATCCGCGCAGTCTCGCCAGAACCTTCGCTGCTCGCTCATACAAGCAGTGAATCAAGATGAACCTTCAGACAGAAAGCCATATCCCTGGCCCCTCTGAATGGCTGGGCATGTGCAGTTAATATTTGTCATGACGGAATGCTCGAAGACACAAATTCGCTTGGCGGGGCTCAATTAGGAAAAATACCTAAATTATACTAGAGCTATTGGAAGAATTTCCCAGGTTCGAAACAACCATCGAAAGCGATCCATAGGTGTTCGGGCCATTGCAGTTTTACTGTAAAATAAACCTAGAAACTTCATTTGAACAGCGAAGGCTCCAATCAGAATGCATGGGTGTGCAGGCTGAGAGCTTAGACTTCGCTGGACGCACATCATGTTGTTTAACATAGGTTTTCTCGTGGCGCGGTCCAGGTATTTCAAGTAACCAAGACAAGTGGATTAATGTAGGCGAATTTAGGTATACAAATATATCATTTTAAAAGTGTCTGCATTTGTTACCAGACAAACTTGGGACCCCGCCCATCTGGGCTTGGAGGGATACTTTGGGCTGCACGATTCATCCACACAGAGCTGAAACCAGCAGTACTCGTAAACCGCTTAGAAGGTCTAAGCCTTCTCAGGCAAAGTGGTGCGAGTCAGACTGCCCATGCATATAAACCCTATTTAGTTTCATTGGGCGGCAGAGCTTGAGGTGTCATTTCATCTCAATGTCGGGTAAAAGCCCCCAAAAATTGGAAACAAGGTCTCCAAAATGTCATAAATAGTGTTGAAGGGGACTGTTAACGTCAATTAAAAAAAATGCAAACTTAGTAAGATGACTTCGGGGGTGACTTTAAGAGGAATTGAAACACCTTTTACGCCATGTTTCAAAGGGAGACTACTTTCGGGACTTCCAGTACGCTTTACTATAAGCCCTGTCCCATTGAAAAGGGGGTCTACTCTTAAACGAAGGATTTGCTCCTCGGGCATGGGAGACAAACATAATTTTGCAGGAGCTGCCTTCCCTGAAGATGTTCCCATTCCCCTTAAAGGTGCATTATTGAGCTATCTGGAAAAAATGCTTCCAAAAATTAAATACATATAGCCGGTATTTTTCTTTAAAACAATACAAATGAATGCATTTTATGCAAAAATGCGAACAATTATGATGACAGGTAAACGAGTTTGAGAGGGATTCCCTAACTAGGTTTCGATCACTAGTTAGATCTATTTTTTGTTCGTGACAAAAATAGAATCCCCATATATGACGTTATGCGACGTTCATTTTTGGTCTTGTTTGCATAGGCCATGCCTGAATCGGTCTCACACTCCCTACGAAGACATATTTTACCTTGTCCAGGCTAATATTTTAAAATGCTAAAATTATAGATCTTCAGATCTTTATTTTCAAACTTCCAATTATATACAAATTGAGCGAAGGTCATCATATTCACTTCGGCTACATGTACAAATAAACTATTAAAATGCATCTATATACAAAAGAGCTAAAATAACATAAAACAAACATTTACCAATCGTAATGTTCAGCCAGTTCACTCGTACCAACTGCATGCTACCGGCCCCGATAGCTCAGTTGGTAGAGTGTCCGCTCCGGGGAACGGGAGGTCACGGGTTCGATCCCGGGCCGCGACATACCAAAGGCGTTAAGAATGGTACTAGCTGCTCCTCGCTTGGCACTCAGATTTACGGGATAGAGCTAGGACTGGTCGACCCAGTGTCAGGATAATGTGACTGGGCGTGGTATCATGTAATGTGTCTGGGACATGATACTTCAGTGAGGCAGCACTATAAACGTGAGCATTGAGCTCCCTGTCGCAACCAGACACCGTCGTGATATGACTGAAAAATTGTTGAAAGCGACGTTAAACCCGAATTCACACACACACACCAACTGCATGCTTGTTTTTACAAAGTCGTATCGAAATCGTTATGGCCATGAAATATAATCAAATGCATTATTTAAAAGGTAAAGAAATATCCAACACATTCATTGCAATGGACAACCTGGTAGATTAGTTTGAACATATTTCATTGGTTTATAATTCCATCCATCATTATGTTAATTTCGAGCGATTTGATTGGTTGGAATAAAAGTTTTATACTCGGATAAATTCGATAAACTCCATTAGCAAGAATCTCAGAACTATTTCATTTCACAAAGCCGACAGGTAGTAATATAACGTGACGTCGAGTCCACGCGTTACGTCATTGTTATGAAATGACGCCAACAACATTCAATAACATGATAAATGTTAGAAGACAAACAAACGGAATTTAAAGACGACGTTTATGGGCTTGGGTTTCTTTCAAAGATGGCACCTTCTAATCGAATAATCATTCCGCCGTGGCCGTTGGTAAGATGATTCTTTCACTTTCGAAAGAATTCCTAAGAAAATTCCATTTCGGTGACATTTTTTAAATTTCGATGACAAAGTTGGAATTATAAGGAATTGATTATCATTTTTGTGGCTTTTATCGATGTGTAAACTCCGACGATTCACTCACAAACTTGGTTTGAATCCCGAAGTGGCATGGAGTTTATGGGTGATTCGCCGGGGTTTACACTACGGTGTAAACTCCGGCTAATCACTCACAAACTTGGTTTGAATCCCGAAGTGGCATGAAGTTTGTGAGTGATTCGCCGGAGTTTACACTACGGTGTAAACTCCGGCGAATCACTCACAAACTTGGTTTGAATCCCGAAGTGGCATGAAGTTTGTGAGTGATTCGCCGGAGTTTAAACAACGATAAAATGGCTGTAAAATTTATCGATGTGCAAACTCCGGCGAATCACACACAAACTTGGCGTGAAGACCGGGAATCATGCAGTTTGATATATAATTACATTCTCAGTACATTCACAGAAAAAAATCCCATCGTTAAGCATTGCTACGTAATGTTGTTCATACTTCAATATTTTCATTCTCAGTACTTTTACCCCCCAAAAATGAAAATAACTACATATATAAGTAAATAAATAAAAACTATATAAAATAAAATAAAATACTTAAATATGAAAATAAAATCATACTGTAAACTATTGGAACGTAAAATTTGTTCATACTTCAATGACTACATTTACTTACGCGACTTCAAAATAAAGAACCGTTTTCTACTGTATGATTGGACGGTGGCGACATTATGACGTCGATAAAGTTGTTCCGCTGTTAATGGAAAACTTTGTACATCAATCGATCGATGAAAAAAAAAACATTTCTGTAAAAGTACCAAGAGAGCTATGAGATTATGTCACAAGTACTCGAAACATTTGTTACGACCTTTCAATCTCAACGTTATTATGAAACGTTGCTGATGTCTTCGACAGCAGCAATAAGAGCGGCTAAAGTTTAGAAACAGCATTTTGACGTTATGTTCGAATTTTAGGAGGAAACGTCTGTAATGCAATTATAACAATTATAACAAAATATAGAGATAGATGCCCAGAGAAAGTAGAAGTAAAACGAAGATCAGGAATCGATACGATTAACTTACTCCACCCATCAAAGACACCAAAGGGAAAGAAACACAAACATGAAGCGATCAGACCATAATGGAAACCTAAACAAAGGCTGGCCATAAGGACAGTTACTTTCCCACAAAATTGCCAAATGGCCATCCAAAATAAAAAGACACAAGTGATACACACAGTGAGTAGTAACAAACAACAACATAAATAAACCGCTACAGAAGAGCCTTGGAACGGTCAGTGGAAAGAATTTCACTGTGTGTGTGTGTGTGTGGGGGGGGGGGGGGCTTATATCGATTTAACTTGGCCACAATCATCGCCCTTACTTCCGTCGCGATTTAGACAAACAATTTGTTCAGTCCACATGAAGGCCTCCTTACTCATCAGTGCATCATCTCCGTGAACACAAATAATCAAAGAACCACAGAGGTGAGACAACGGTGAGGACTCGACAGCAAGAATCAAAGATTACAGCCTACCGATGGTACCAAGAGGAAGAGTACCTTACAATGATGAAAACAAAAAAAAGGGGAAAACAATAATCACAAATAGTACAGCAATCAGCTTTTTCTTCCCAACAAGAGGCGATCAAAGTGCAACAAGCACAATTATTGACAATCAAATAAATAATAACACACTGCCATAAGCTAATACAACGTGAAGAGCCCCGCCGGAAAATACGACAAAGCTATATTTAAAATAAACACCATTAACCCTTGTCTTTCTGAGTCCGGACATGTCTTATCTTTGAAACAATGTAAAACCAGATCAGATGATCTGATCAGGGTCTTCATTGTTTGTCAGCTCATGAATTTGTTGCAATAATTTGCATCAAGTAATCTGATTGGTTGATAATCAGTAGTGGGTGTGGCATATATAAATATTCAGCAGGTCAAGCGTTAAAACCATCGCCTGAGGTTGCCTTATGAAATAAAGTAACTCTGTTGTAAGTTTAAAATTCCGATATGCAGACCACCTTTTGAATATCTCAAATTTACCTGAAATACCTGTTTTGAAAAGTCCCAAAAGTGGTCTCAGGGGACACTGGGTGTTTTGTTTATTTGAATTGAGGTTTTACATCCCCGCCAGCACTAATTAGTACTCAGGTTATTTTGGAGACGTTGCTTCCAATTTTGTGTGCCTTTCCCGACACTGAGTTGACATGACATCTCAAGCCCAGTCGCCCAATGAAACCAAAAGGCTTATATGCTGCGGACGGTCCGACTCACACCAGTATGCCTGGGGAGGCTTAGTCTTTCTTAGCGGCTTACCAGTACTTATGTGCGGTCAGTTACAGCTCGGCGTGGAAAGTAGAAGTAAAACAAAGAACAGGAATCGATACAATTAACTTACTCCACTCATCAAAGACACCAAAGGGAAAGAAACACAAACATAAAGCAACCAGACCATAATGGAAGTCTAAACAAAGGAAGGCCATAAGTACAGTTACTTTCCAGCAAAATGGCCAAATGGCCATCCAAAATAAAAAGACACAAGTGATATACACAGTAAGTAACAAAGAACAACATAAATAAACCGCCACAGAAGAACCACCTTGGAACGGTCAGTGGAAAGAATTTCACTGGAGGGCTTAAATCGATTTTACATGGCCATAATACTCGCCCCTACCTCTGTCGCGGTATACACTAATTTTGTTTAGTCCGCATGAAGGCTTCCTTACTCATCATTGTAACATCTCCGAGAACATACAAATCAAAAAACTACAGAGAAGAAACAAGGTTGAGGACTCGACAGCATTCAACAACAGAATTGCTGGAGCAAAAGAAAACCAACAGTTAGACTCCGAGGGGCCCGACCAAAGACGGAGCACACAGGAGCCCAATCTAATTCTCCAAGCCCCGATGGGCGGAGTGTGGCAAAAAAGAAAGAGTAACTTAAACTGTATATACATGTATAATGATAGTTTAAGAATAGACACAATCATAATTTGAGCTGGTCTGAACTGAAGTTTACTGTATGTTTGAAATACACGTATATGCTCAATTATGTTCAGAAACTAAAATGTTGACATTTTTCGCAACAAATCCACGTCCTCAGAAATTCTCGCGTTTAGCTGTATCATTTCGAAAGGTAACTTGAAAGCTCAAAATAGAAGTGAAGGCAATGATCAGGAATCGATCATTTAACCCAGAGCTCCCATCAGAGACACCAAAGGGAAAGAAACACAAACATGACACAACTAGACCCTAATGGAAACATCAATAGCGGAAAGCCAAAAGGACAGTTACATTCCCACAAAATGGTCAATTGGCTATCCAAAACAAACAAAAAACAAACAAAAAACAAACAAACAAACAAACAAAAATCAAGCGATACACACACTCAAAGACAAGCCATAACAAAAACAAACCGCGACAAAAGAATCGTCTTGAAACGGTCACATATCAAACTTTAAAGAAGAACATTGATTTAACTATACAAAACAGTTATTTTCAAATTGATAAATAACAGAATGATATGAAATAAATAACACATGCTCTAGGGTTCCCGAGACCAGGACCTACACCCTTGGATTAGAAATAATGTCTTAGCTGTTCGACGATATCAGAGCTGTTATCTGTGATGGCATTATTTTAGTATGCATATTTGCAATTACGCGCATATGGTTCAAACATTTGTTAGCGAAAATACCAGTATTAATCATATTTAACAAACGTCAACAATAATAAGAAGACACTGACTCCGATTTAAACGTTTATAGTGCCGTTTCCTGATATGTAAAATCAAAATGCTAGTTGTTGTTAAAATTAATATTTTAGTCTATGGCAAATACATTTATCTTCGATTTAAGCATGGCAAAAGAGAAGTGAAGGCAATGACCAGGAATCGATACAATAAACCAACACCTCCCCTCAGAGACATCAAGGGAAAAAATGCGAACATGAAATAAGTAGACCTTAATGGAAACCTCACTTGCATAACGCAAAATTGACATCCACTTTCCCACAAAATGGCCAATTAGCTACCCAAAACAAAAAAATACATAAGCGATTTTCACATTCAAAGACGAACTATAACAAAAAATAAACCGCGACAGAAGAACCGCCCTGGAACGGTCAGTGAAAAGTATGTGCGTGTATGTGTGGCGGGGGTGGGTGCTTAAATCAATTTTACGCGACCTTTTTGGAAATTTAGATATCTGAGAGCAGCATAATTTCCAGGGTAAGTTGATTCCAACATGTAAGGCGCGCAAAAAACCGGAGTTATGTCAGTATGTTACTGGACAATTACCATATAGTGATCTTCTCACTACACAATTGTCGGAGAGACCCGTAAATTCCCTACTGCATTATTGCAGTGCGGGAATAACTGTCTGTTAGTCGGTTGATTCAACTTACTCCCATTTCAAACAGAACACTGTCCATAAGAGTTTGTATTTATTCTTTAAGGCTTTGACATGTTGGTGTCTCATAGCTCATCTTAGCTGTATTTTTATCGTCCTACGATAACTGGTCCAGCATCGTGCATCACTGAATTTGTTGGCACAAGCAAATACCCTGTAAGCGTCGAATAGACTTGATCAGGAAGTCCGAACAAGGAAAACGCTTGTTTGTCACGACCTTTCACTTCAATCCTGTCGTACTTGTTTAGTTTCAGCATGACGGTGTTTCCACCGGAAGTATGGCTGTTGTAACCGCTGACACTCACAGTAACGTGATTATTATGGAGCAGTTCTAACCACATGGCTTTGTCTGTGTTGGTGTCGTAGGCGTGAATGTGAAACACATACAAACCTGAAAGAAAGACGAGCTTACTATAAGAACTATAGATGACGTTTATGAGGAAAATAGATAGAGGATATTTACTTTTTTGAGATGGATACCAAAAATATTTCATCGAATATGTTGAAAACATCCAAATTTTCACGAGTGCGAAGCAACACACGAGATGAAATACTATTGGTATCAGTCGGAAAAAAAGGTAAATTTTCTTTTTATTTTATAATTTATAAGGACACTTACGGTAATCGATCATGACGCCACAACTGTAAGTTTCAAAACATAAACAGATCGCCATTTTGAAAACAGTATTCTTACAGTTGAAACAGTACTTTCAAGACATTTGTACTATTTAACAGAATTATTTTATCAATTACATATCGGCCCACACGCCACGGAAGTCCCGGGCATCAAGGAGATGGCCAAAGTAGCGAGACTTGCTAAATTTATAATATAACAAAACGTGGCAACCAAATCCGCTAAGATACATGTCCCACCTGACAAGTCAGTCTTAGTTTTAGAGAAATTAGAAATTTAAGGACTCTGTGTCACTAAATTAGGTATAGTTACGCATTAATTACTGAGAATCCAAGATGATGTTGAAAACCCGCTACGGGTACACTATATAGAAAAATGAAGTGAAAGCAATGATCAGGAATCGATTCAATTAACCTACACCTCCCATCAGAGATAACGACGGGAAAGAAACACAAACATCAAACAACTGGCCCTAATTGAAACAATAGCGGAAAGCCAAAAGAACGGCTACTTTCCCACAAAATGTCCAATTGACTATCCAAAACAAACAGATATGTGCGACACACACAAAACAAAGACAAACCGTAACAAAAATGTAAATGCAATCCCTGAGGATTGGAAAAATAAGAGCATTAACTGCATGTACGGAGAGACCTTTTATAGCCACAACGCGGTACACAAAATAGCCCTGATATGCAAAACAGAAGTGAAGGCAATGATCAGGAATTGATACAACTAGCCCTAAAATGATATTCACGCGTAACTTCTTTCCTTGGTAAGTGATATGGACTTATACGGTTCTTCTATCGCGGTTTATTTTTGTTATGGTTTGTTTTTGGGTGTTTGTGCCGCTTATATTATTTTATTTTGGATAGCCTTTTGGCCATTTTGAGGGATAGTAACTGTCTTTTTGGCTATCCACTGTTGGTGTTTCCATTAGGGTCTGAGGTTTCATGTTTGTGTTTCTTTCCCTTTGGTGTCTCTGATGGGAGCTGGGGGGTTAATTGTATCGATTCCTGATCATTGCATCCACTTCTATTTTTATACTTAGTCTTACCTGCTACTGGGCAAACGAATATTCCAGAGTTTTTATCATATGCATTGCCTTTATTGACAAAAACTTTATCAAAGACTATCCTGTCTTGTAGCGTTATATGTTGGGTATGAGTGAGTCCGACAGAAAATGCGACCGCATGCCCTGGGTCTTTTGCGGCCGGAGTTGTAGGCGCTACAGCTGTGGTACGATGGGCCAGGAGTGGCGGCGTCGGAAAGGCAGTAGCTGAAAAATCAATTCATCATGTTGATAAGTCCGTGTAATGAACACCTCTCCAAACTGCACTTTATATAGAGAAAACTTGAGTTTACGGAGTACGTTATTACTTATAATTCCCGTTGTGGGTACTCGTTAGATTGAGGCGGTTCTAGGGAGGTTACTCGTTAGATCTGCCTCAATGAGGCTCTGTATGGAGGCCCAAAAAGAAACTATGTTTGGAGCATACATTAGAAAAAAATCACATTTTTATCAGAAAATTACCGTTTTATTGGTATGAAAGCATGTACTTTATCACACAGATGTCGTAATGAGAACTGAATGGATACAATGGCACATTTGCACCATTTCTGGCGAGAAGAAAACTTTCGAGAGGTTTTGTTTACTTCCGTATTTCCATATAAAGAGGCTTTACTAGGGCGTCTAGTCATCTGGCGGATTTCAAAGCTCGTAATTAAAGTTTAACGACCAAACATTTCAACGAAGGTATCAGTACTATAAACGCCTAAATTCTGCTCGAAAAGCTTAATAATACTTCTTTATTATTTAACCCGATTGATAAATATTTTCCATAAAAAGGTAATGCTTTGAAAGCAAGAAATAAAATACAGGAAAATTCCGTTATTAAGATCACATGCGGACTGAACCAATTATTTGTCTTAATCGCGATGGAAGTAAGGGTGAGGATTGTGGCCACGTAAAATTAATTTAAGCCCCCCAGTGGAATTCGTTTCCGCTGACCGTTCCAAGGCGGTTCTTCTGTCGCGGTTTATTTTTATTATGGTTTGTCTTTGGGTGTTTGTGTCGCTTATGTTATTTTATTTTGGATAGCATATTGGCCATTTTGTAGGAAAGTAACTGTCATTTTAGCTTTCCGCTGTTGGTGTTTCCATTAGGGTCTGAGGTTTCATGTTTGTGTGTCTTTCCCTTTGATGTCTCTGATAGGAGCTGTGGGTTGATTGTATCGATTCCTGACCATTGCCTCCACTTCTATTTTTAAAAGCTTATTAAGACATTTTCAGACATTCTTTCTTTGTGTTTTCTACACACAGTGTCTACTAATTAGAGACCGCCTTTGGGACTTTTCAAAAGTGGTCGACCACTTTTGAACAATCCCAAAGGTGGTCTTTATATGGGAATTTTACTGTACAACATATAACTGAAAACTGTAGCGTGTACAAGTTTGTTTCTGGGCCAGACTAACTAATTTCGGCCAATTAGGCCTCATCAGTGAGCCTTATTTTCCAAATACCGCAGATGACCCAACAACTCCAACGGACTAGAATATATAACCCACACTATAATGATGGGCAGGTACGCGTTAATGCCTCAAATGCCTCAGAATTACGCAGTGGAATTATGGTCCCAAAGAACTCGAAAATATATGTAGCTGTGGTGAAGTTATATATGTTCCATAAATAGGTAATCATTTGGAAGCTAGGCACACGGGACATGACTGAAATTGTATAGTGTACCAGTTCGTTTCTGGGCCAGACTTTTCATATAAAAAGGACTCAAATATTTCACATCGCACTGAATAACATTATCTTTAATCTTACCTTTATACAATGAGCAAACAAAGCTTATAATCAGAAGGTCGAAACTCATCTTGAACAACTGAAATAGATAAATAAAGAATAAATAAATAAATAAATAATAACAACGCCGTATTGAAAACTTCAAAAGTTAAAATGTCCCATGTTAAATAAGATATTTCGCAAAAAAGGCATCACCATTTATCTTAACATGGAGATGTTTTAGTTTCTCGGCTGTTAATCCAACTGTCTACCACATTATTTAGTTATCTTTACCTTATAACATGGAAACCTTCAATGAAACTCTTACAAAACATCGCAAAGAGTCACTAAGACACACTAGCTAGTTTTTAACTTTATACCTGCAAGATAAATTAATGGCGATAAGCAAATAGACAACTTTTATCCCAGTCTAATAATATTTTGTTGAACAAATTTAGAATTTAGGATAATATCTCTTTATATGAGGATTTATATCTTTGACACCCATCGATATTTTAGGCTAACAACTAAAAAATCATGTTTCCCGTCTTTTATTCACACCCTAAAGTTGATCCATCTTAAGCCACCGAACATTACGAAAACATGCCTATACAAACATAATGATCTTTTTACCACCAAAAAATGAAAATTTTCAGATACAAAAGTCAGCTATTTTTCATATATCGGCTCAAAACAGAGATTTTGGGAACTCGGCTCTAACGAGTACATACAACCAGAAATATGATAAATAATGTTTATCCCTGTAAACCTCAGTTTTATTTTATAAAAGTGGGATTTAAGGGGGTCAAAATTATATAGGCATGTTTTCGTGATCAGAATGACTATATGAATATGGATGCATGTGCAAGAAATTCATAACAATACTCGCATCAGCAACAAACTTATTTTATTCTAAATGGAATCTGCCCTCTTATTCATAGGAGTCGAGTTCGAAATTTAGATGTGTGGGATTCAGCAACTTTTTGCAAACAGTGAAGGTCCTGATCAGATGCCGCGTTCTTTGGTGTCAGATCTGCGTCTGCACTTGTTGCCACTGTACCCTTGTGAAGTTCCTGTATAAAATGGGTAAACATATGCAAACTGCGCAAGTTCGACACCTTTGGGCGGTCTGCAGCGTGGACTAACATTTTCTTGCACACCAGACAAGGAAATCCGTGATTTTACCCTGGGATAGAAATTTATGTCCTGACCCTGGTGTTCCGACCCCAAATCGAATATAATCGCGTGTTTGATAAATGCACTGGTTGATTACAACCTCATGCGCGGCGGCGTCATGCGTGACGTCACTAAACATTCCTGTTGTGTCATCACAAAATGGCGGACGTCGGTAACCGAAGTGACAGCAGCATTAAAAATTCGCAACAGAAATGGAAGGTATGCAAGAAAAAGAATCCAATATGGGTGTGAGTGGTGGATAGAAAAATCCATCCCTAACACCCATATAAGATTCTTATATTCTATAAAAAGACAATCGTTTGAAAGCAAGGACTACAACTCAGAATTGAAAAACGCGGAGTGTAAAAGCGTTTTTTTTTTCTGGACCAGAATGGTTAGTTTGGGCCAACTAGTGACCCTCAGATATTTTTAAAATTTCCCAGTGGAATCAATGATCCAAAAGGACTAACAAAATAGTTCGTCTGTCATTACTGACAATGGACAATATTATTCACAATTTAGAAATGTTACTTTTTGTGTGTTCTAAGATGGCTGATGGGACCAATTCTAGCTCTGAACTGTCTGTTGTAGATAGAGCAACAAAGGCTAGAGGAAGACAGCTCTGTTGGTGGTGACTTGATTAGCTCTGGTTTTGCGCTGTGTACGTTTCTGCTCAGCTTAATTGATTCTATTTGCCAAATGACTAGATACCCTCACAATAAAGTCAACACTATGTTGAAGGGCCGAGAAAAGTTAACGCTTCCAACCGTTTGAATGTCCTACTAGCATTTTAGCATAATGTTAAACCTCAAATCAAACAAACAAGCAGCATGTGATGAGAACTAAAATTTGAAATAAAAAAGACACTCAGATGATAATTGAAACCAATATGTCTATGTTTATATCAACACGTTTCAGTTCACAATCGTCGGCGGTCATAAAACAGAAGGCAATGATACGGGAGCGATACAACTACACAACCTTTCCCATAAGAGACATCAAAGGGAAAGAAACACGAGCATGAAACAGCTAAACCCAATTGAAAACGCCAAATGGCCAACTACTTTCCAACAAAATGACCAAACGGCTATCCAAAATAAATAATAAAATAAAAGATATAATTAATACATACATGCAAAGACAAACTATAGCAAAATAAACCGTGACAAAAAAAAAATTGAGTTATTGTGCTTGAAAAGAAGCAAACTGAGAATGAGTTTCTATCTTGTATACAATTTTGTGCATAACTAGCGAAATCTAAGGCTGAATCAATGTGATCAGCATTACAAAATCGACAGAAAACGAACAAGTAATCCCGATTAATAAAAGGACCATTTGGGTGCAACGCGTCGAATTTGATGCTAAAGGTTCCATTAAATATGAATTCAGATGTTAAACTGTTCTTGTTTATGGCTTCCAATTTCGATTGGAAGCCATTTAGATTGGATTGGTGACACCCCTGTTTACTCCCGTCCGTCTTATGACGCACGGGTTACTGACAAATCCCTGTTCATAAGGCTGCACACCATTTTTGGAGGCAGAATTTTAATCCTTGCAGAAAGAATGTTTGCTTTGTTTGCGTAGAGGTTTTACGTCCCCGTCAACACTATTTAGGTCATTTTTAGCTCGTCTGTTTTTTGAAAAAAAACTTTCGAGCTATTGTCATCACTCCGGCGTCTGCGTTGTCGTTGTCGTCTGGCGTCGTCGTTCCAAAAAAAAAAACTTAACCTTGGCTATAACTTAAAAAGTATTAGACCTAGCCTCATGAAACTTCATACACACACTCATCATCACAAGAGCTACATTTTGACCAAGGACCATAACAACATTGTTGATTTTGGCTGAATTATCTCCCCTTTTCCAATTTTTTTCTGAAACACATTTTTTGCTCTCATTTTAATACTATTCACAACAGAGCCTTCAAACTTCACATGAATGTTCCTTGGGACAAGACCTTTTCAGTGATACCACACTTTTTGATCTGTGACCTTGACCTTTGAACTTTGACCTATTTTTCGAAAATTTAACCGAAAACCTTAACATTGACCATATTTCCAAAAGTATTTGGCCTCCTTCATGAAACTTCATACACATACTCACCATCACAAGAGCTACATTCCCTACAAGTTTTATAACTCCATCTTGCAATTTGATTGCTCTTGTTTGACTTAGAACTTTGGTTTTCTAAAAGAAACTGCAGACGAGCGTTGGCACCCGCATGCGGTGCTCTTGTTTAGACCATGCTTCCGATTTTGTGGGACTCCTACCCGACATTGAGATGAAAAAAGAACATCTGCAGCGCTTTCGCCCAAAGAAACCGCCAGGGTTTAAGGAGCGGTTCGATTCGCACCACTTTCCGGGCAGGCTTAGAGCTTCTGAGCGGTTTGCCAGTATTGAAGTTCGGCTGGTTTCAGATCTGCGCGGAAGTACCATGCAGTCCAATCTTTTGCGCCAAGCCCCGGTGAGCGGGTACTCGAACAAAGAATGCGTACTGAAAACGCGTTCGAATTAAGCAGTACGTGGCCAATAAGGGCTGAGCCTTCCAGCCTACCAAGGGGATAATTAATTGCAATTGTATGGATCAATGTAAAACTAAAGCAGGAAGTCTTGATTCCATTGCTGAGATAGGGTTCTTTCATCCAAAAACTGGTCAAGGTTTTTTCCTTCCCATTTTTCGATACCCCAATTTTCATCCACGTGGAACACTGCTGATATCCCAACTGAAATATTTCTGAATTTAGCACGACATACTACCGTATTGGGCTTAATAAGCGCACTTGCTGTGAGTGCTTTTTGAACTACACTCCGTGTCTTGAATCTAACTCCAGTTCTGTATAACTTGTCTTCTGCATTTGTGCCAAAGATTTTCTCTGTCTCTTAATGTTTTGCAACGAAATAGCTACGTCAAACTTCGCAAAGGGTTGGTCTTGTATAAACGTTTTTCTGAGATAAATAATTGTGGGGTGGTAAAAAGGTGATATCTCTACTCTAAGTGATAAGATAACCTTTCAAGACGCAAAGTACGCCTATATTTATGTTTTAAAGCATTACAGTCAGAGGTTGCGAATATATCGCTCCTCGGCGGGACCGCAACATAAATCATGAAATAGTTTCTACGGTCATTGATTCCTTTCCAAGAGTTTAAAAAGGGCAGTTCACAGTTACTAGCTAATTGTGAAACAGTGTGTCGAGGAAATATTTGTTTATTTAAAGCGATAACGGCAATGCAACGTCATGACATTGTATCGATATCTTTCTTAGGCGTCATGTGCCCCTGGGATAAACACATTTTAAAGATTGATTCACTCATGAGATATCCTGTGCAGACGCGCAGGACTGCGCATGCTCGACAGAGCCTTTTGTTGCTCTCAGACATGATGAAGAGAAGTGCAAGTGCAAGCTGACATTTGTTTTAGTTGGCAGCGAGCGTGCATTTGACAAGTATCAATTTGAAACTGATTTGGTCCTGTTCTCGTGCGTCAACCCTTAAATAATCACCAATGACTCATTTGACTTAGTTCCATTATATGTTCATGTATAACCAAAAACAGTTAGAATCTAGCGTCTATTTATGGCGGATTTTTTTTTTTTTTTACTTTAAAAACTGGATCATCCTTTAACAAGGAAACTTCACCAATTTTCATAACAAAACAACATGTAATGACGACTAGACAGAAAACATACTTTCTTCTGGGCTGCAATCCCTGACACTGATGATAAAGACACTAAAGTCGTAAAAGAATAAATAAGAATGTTGATGCTCGAATTAATTATGCCGCTTGCTTGTCAATTTATTTTTCAAACTTTATTCTTGACAATTCAAGAATAAAATCAAATAGTTTCGAAATCTGGATATAAAGGAACCAAAGATGATTATGCCATAAGTCAGTTACAAAAGAGAAGTAAAACAGCCGTCATAGAAGCAGCCGTCATAGACGGTGCCTTAAACGTATTCCGATTGTTAAGTTTTCATTGTAGAAAAGTTATTTAATGTTTGTGTCTCTTTCCCTTTGGTGCATTGGATGGGAGATGTGGTGTAATTATATCGATTCCTGATCATTGCCTTCAAATATTTTCATAGATCATCAAGTAACTGAGCATGTTTTTGTCTCTCCATCTTATCCCGTATGAGCTTGCAAACCTCAGAATGTCTTTCCGACTCGTTAACACGACAGAGAATCATCTTGCCTTGCCAACAAATGTATTACAGTACTACACAATCCGATTTTCTGTTTTGGCAACCGAGATTATCATGAGATTCCATCGCATTTCTGGTTCTCTTGCTTACTTCTAAGCTGTCGATGTGATCCAAAATACGAGACGCTCAGGGGTTAACGGTAGCAATGCAACTCTATGGCCTTGATTCTCCTCTTAAATTCTGCCCTCAAAATCCTAGTGTCTCCTCTTACTTCGACAAGTTTATATCTAACATGTATTCATTTTGTGCTTAATACGGTTGTTTTGTTCAAGTACATATGTATATCTACACTAACATCTTCAGTGTATTTATAGTAAACCATCTTCTAGTTAACTTTTTAGGCAAAGTGTTGCCCATACTTTGATAAATACATTGACTCACGCGACGTCAATGAAAACTGCTCGAAATCGTGTATATATTCCCATAATTTGTTGTTTTTATTTAGCTTGGGGATCGTGTAGAAGAGATACAGTGGGGATTACAGCTATGTCTGATCTTTTGCTGACCAGCCTGAAGCTTAAATGAAGTGGTGTCAGCTGCCGGCAAAAGATCAGACATAGCTATAGAAGTTAATTCTATTATATCTCGTCACAAAAAGAATACCAAAATTTAGTGGACAATTGTTTTTAAAATAGAAGTGAAGGCAATGATCTAAAGTCTCAAAAACAGCACAAGAGGGCTGTCATTGTCGCATGGCTGTCGTAGTTCCTTACCAAAGAACGAGATATTGTGCTCTTTATTATGACGAGTGATCAGAGTTGCGAATAATAACTGTACGTCTTATGTGAATAGCTCTTGGGGAAAATTAGAGTATGCCGTTGTGTAAAACATCCAGCAGATCGGTCATAGTCGTTCTCGCATGCGAATATGCTCTGAAGGTCTTGAAAGCAACTTTTTTTTTTCTCCGCCGCTTCATGAGTTTGCATATGTAGCATAGATAAGCTGGAGTTGTTTTTTGTTTTGCAAAATTAACAATTCGACAGCTGTTACGTACAGCCGCCATGTTTTTTTTTTTGTACTGCAGTAAATACTGATTCGCGATTTGATTGGTTAACCAATCAACATGCAGAAATTCAACCAATCAGGTCATGGTCTGCAAAGATGTAAACAAACAAGATGGCGGATCGTCTTCAACAGTTAGATAAAACTGTATTGATCAGAATTAACGGATTTGATCGTTTATGATTTGAAGTTAGCGGCGGAAAAAATGGGTTACTCAATGTATACTAAGACCAGCATTTAATCTTCGAAAAATAGTTGCAACCACTGGGTCGGTGTCTCTGCTGGTGGATGATCCGTTCGTCCCCGAGGGTATCATCAGCTCAGTGTCAGTTACTAAGTGCTGAGATTGATACTGCGGTGTTGACGTCAGTACTCAAGTACTGATTTAAATAACTGTATTATATCTTTAATTTTTGCAGTATAAATTTCTATTTTTTCTCAAACTAAGACTGACTTGTCAGGTGGGACATGTATCTTAGCGGATTTGGTTGCCACTTTTTGTAATATTATAAATTTCTCGCTACTTTGGGCATCTCCTTCCTGATGCCCGGGACTTCCGTGGAGTGTGGGTCATGTTTGCTGATGTTGGCTCGGTGGGGGACGCCTATAAGTACCCTGGTAGGCGTCTCTTGCCTGATGCCTCCAGTTGACCTGTCTCATGAGCTAATTCGGTCAGTGTGTGCTCGGAGAGGGATGTGCAACCCAGCCGGGTCTTGTCCGTCATCCGTTTCGGTTTCAAAACTTTGGGGTTTAGACACACTGATGAGGATTAAATATCAGAAAGGCCTATGTGTCACTAAATTTGGTATAGTTACGCATTAATTGCTTACATAAATAAAGTTCCAACTGGGAAGTGTCCTACCTTCGATTTTCTTAGAAAATCGTAAAGACAATAAAAATGTGAATATTAACTTCAAGCAACTGTGAGATATTGCGAGATTCTTGTGTTTTATACGGCTTGGAATGATCGCATTACTCGGTGGCCTTCCAATGTCTAGAAAAGACCATGCAAAGAATGAAATGTATTAGATATATTCAGGCGATGAGCTTTATAAGCATCATCTCTGTGTTTGTTTGATTTTTGTGTTCAAGGGGATGTTGCACTGATGAGTTAGGAGGGAGGCATTCATGCGGACTGAATCGCGACGGAAATAAGAGCGAAAATTGTGGCCACGTAAAATCGATTTAAGCCCCCAGTGGAATTCGTTTCACTGACCGTTCCAGGGCGGTTCTTCTGTCGTGGTTTATTTTTGTTATGGTTTGTCTTTGAGTGTGTGAATTGCTTATATTATATTGCTTTGGATAGCCAATAGGCCATTTTGAGGGAAAGTAACTGATGGGAGATGTGGGTTAATTGTATCGATTCCTGATCATTGCCTTCACTTCTATTGCGTTATACCCGAATGCTATTTATACTTTTCTGTGAATGATTTTTATGTTAAAAGTATGTTTTAACCAAATGTTTCAGAACACGCCGATTGCAAACTGATATGAGTTTTGTTGGTCGCATACGTTATAGTGCAAGGATCACTGCCACTTTGTGAAGCCCACGTGGTGTAGTGGATATGCTACTCGCCTTGTAAACCAGGGTCGCAGGTTTGATCCCGGGCTTCTCCAGACATTCTGATGAGTCTTTAAACCGAGATCCCGTCTCCGTATGACCTTAGCTGTTGGTGGGACGTAAAAACTCAAACACACACTCTCTCACTCACTGCCGTTTTGTTTTATATTATATTTTAGTCAAAGATTTATATCAGGAAACGATTAATATCTTTCGTGCGGCCTTACCGTGCTTTATCTTGTATAGACAGCAGTTAACATGGATTAACCCTTAAACCGCCCAGCACGACTGTTGCAGACGTCATTTTCAAACAATATTGTCTTATTTTTATCAGACGATCAGACTTGATGTTTCTTGTGAATCGTCTGCTTGGAGCATGATAATGTCAAGCCTGGTCTTCTGACACAACATCAAACTAAGAAACATTATTAGAGCCCCGCCAAGCGAATTTGTGTCTTCGAGCATTCCGCCATGCGCATGCCCAGCCATTCAGAGGGGCCAGGGATATGGCTTTCTGTCTGAAGATTTCTCTTGATTCACTGCTTGTATGAGCGAGCAGCGAAGGTTCTGGCGAGACTGCGCGGATGCGCAGGCTCGCCTGAACCTTCGCTGCTCGCATAGGCGATAAGTACCAAAATCGCTTGACGGGGCCCATTAAAGACTTTGTCTGCTCCAGTGTTTACTTTAGCGTTTTAAAAATTAAAAAGTTCTTTACGAAAATCCAAATATAAAATTAACATTCAAACTTTAAATTTACCTTCACGCAGACAATTTAGGACAATTTGCTGGTTAGGTACTGATAAAACTCGGCCTGATTTATTTTAGGAAACAGCGTGACGTCACTGTGCCTATAGAAGGACCCGGACCTCCCCATGAGTACCAATGGCAGGTTGATTATTCGCGTTTCTTTGATGTAACAATAATTTATAGAAAATTTACTTCGAAAAATCCTTTGCATAGGATTTGATTTATTCTTTGTTAAGTACAAGAAAGAAGAAATTGATTTATAATATAACTTTAAATCCTAGTAACGAACCAAAATCTAAAATTATGTACGAGTATATGAGAATTCTATAAAAAATATAAACATTGCGCAACGTTAGTTAATAATAAATAAATAAATAAATACTTGAGATACTACATAAGTAGAATAATTTTGAAACTTCCGATACAAAAATAGATGGCAGAATTATTTATGGTAAAACAATAAAACGTTTATAATATTTTTTTGATAAATTAGACTTCAAACCCAACGCAGATAGTAATGTTTTAATTTTATGTGGACTGGAGACTGTTTACTGTAAATTAGTAATTTATTATTTTGTCTGATATTTATATTCTCAGTGTATTCAAAGATAATCCCTATAGTTTACTATTGGGATACAATGTTGTCCATATGTCTATGGAAACATTGACACACGCTCTGTCACTTGATCAGTAATTGACATCATTGTTCACTCCAGTGTGATTGATCGATGGCGTTATTATGACGCCAACGTCACTCTTCCGCTGCTAGTAGGAAACCTGTGTGCAACTGACTTCTTGTGTCACTTTGAGCCCCCAAACCACATTCATTTTTTCGTCATATAATGGATTGCAAATAATATAAATATAAGTAATAAAAGTATTTATTTAACGTTCCCCTTCCGCCAGGGCTCACTTTCTTAGCTGGTGACCTGATAATTTTTCTTAATTGAGTGAACGTTAAAGAAAATTTATGGGGATAGTATTGTTTTGTTCTGATATTTCAAGGCCCAGTGAAAGCTATTCGTGTCATATCGACCTAGTAAGTTTACATGTAGTCGTTTTGGCCATTTTGTGCCATGAGAATATTTCCATTTGGCGTCTTAGATGGGAGGTCTGAGGTACTGTATAGATTTTTGATCGTTGTCTTCAATTGTGTTTCAATACATGAGCGGTGCACCAGTGCTGTATGTGCATATTTCTTAGATTGAAACTGCCGACAAGGAGAACATCTAGCTAAACAGTGAGCCATAAAAGAAACACATGAGGTAAACAACTCGGTGGCTCAGTTGGAGTCACCACCGACTGGTGATGTGACTCATTGTGGATCCATTTGTTATGTAATTATGTATGTTACATGCATAACAGGGAAATAGGGCATTTAATCTTTTTATCTTCCTTTTTGCTAAGAAGAAATATTTCCTCTTAGCCGGGGAAATAAATCTCTTTAGCTGGAACTACTTTTTTTTTAAATAAACAAGATACCGCTTTTGCAGTGAAATCATTATATTCAAACGCGAGAAAGTTTCAGTCACCTCGACATTATCCATGACGCCATTGCAATGTCGTCTAGGAAGATATCAACAAACGTTAAGATTGCAAGACGTTCGAGTTCGTTGCAACGTTGAAACAAAGAAAACATGGACGTGACCATTGAATAGGAAGTGCGTGTTGCTTTCTTTAATCTCTCATTTTTGTTGTTTTATCACGGAAACACTTTGTGTCTTCTATTTTATATTCTAAACTGTAGAAAGCGCTTTCAAAATGGTGCCCACCCAGTTTTTCTTCCAGCCAACTTCCGTAACACTACGCGATAACATGAGCTGTAGACAGTTATCTGTACTGAAATTCAGATCCAAAATTCATTCAAGACCCAAACTGCCCTAAAAGACTATGTATGAGCATGTAATATACAGTTTATTCATTTCTCCTATTTGATTTATGGGATTTATATGCATAGGGAGGTAAAAAGATCCGTTAAAGAAGCTCTTGCTCTGCACTCGTTTATTTATCGGATTGTTTTACATCCCCGGTTTATAAATCCCATATTTCAATCAGGACAATGAATTAACTCCGTATATTACTGTATTCACGAGTACTCTTTTTTGTTGTTGTTTTGGGTTTTACAGCCCTTTCAAGATTATTTCACTTATTTCGACCCGATCGTTAACCAAAGGTAAGCGAAAACAAGGAGAAAAAACAACAACAACAAAAAAACAAACAAAAAACACCTGACATACCGTTGCAGAACTTGGCGTCTCACATGATGGATATTCAATATATAACACCAATCCTCAATTCCACTGCATCTGTATCGGCATTGAGGATAAGTGTTAACTATTATACCCATATTGGACAATGGAATCTTCCTCCTACATTTGTAGTAGTCCTTTTTTGTTATACGGGTGTCAGGTTTGTTTTGTTTGTGGTGAATTTTACAAAACTGTATGTACTTTTAGCAAATCAGTGTAAACCCAGATCAGACTAATGACGCAACACACGACAACAGGGTGGTTTTGCCGTCATCGTATAACTTAATATTTTATAAAAGTTAGTACTTCAAAAGAATTAAATCAACTACAAACAGTTTATCAGCTTTCTTTATTATATTCTGACCACATCAAAATGGTCATGCAGGGGTACATTGCACCTAAAGAATGACCATACTGCCCGCCTGAAACATGTACACATATGACTGACGCTTTGTAGCTACACTTTGGGTTTTGTGTAAACTTGTACTTGCTACACCAGCATAGGGGACATAAACAACATATGTTGCCTACTTAATGAAATACAGGTCTTTGAAAGCTTACAGTTACAGTATCTATTCCAAGATAAACAACCATACAATGCTTGGTCTTAAAGATCAATGTATAAACCTATAGCTATTGCATATTTCAATATTTTAAAAGGTAAAACGTTTCAGAATGTAGCTGTAAAAGATTATATTGTTTCAGAGCTTAATTATATTCCTAAACACATTTATGAAACATTCAACAGTATAGTGGTCATAGCTTACTACTCATCAAGGTTACTTCAGTCATTTATGTAACATGTCTGTGTTTATAAATGTATATCATTTTTCAATCTACCAACAATAATTGAACCATTTAGATCGCATGCTATGTAACTATATTACACACCACTCCTTTTTGTTAAATTTTCTTTGTAAAATTAAGATACTTCTGCTCTGACGTCGGATTGTGGTTGAGTCCTCAACCCTGATTCATGATAACATTAATCTATACATAACCATTATTGCACGACCCGCAGAAAAAGCGACCGACTGAAGTCGGTTGATTTCTAAGAGTGCCCTAAAATCACTGTGTCATTCTGTCATTCTGTCAATCTGTCAGTCTGTCAGTCTGTCTGTCCGTCCGTAACCCGTTTGTGAAAATTGGTGATAGTGACTTAACCGCTTGGAATATTTAAACAATTTTTGGCATACCGACAGATATCAATGAGATCTAACCAATGAACTTGTGAAATATTACATTCCATTTAGTATAGCCTCGCCGAGGCGAAAAATGTGAAATTTTTCGAACTGCTTCTCCTCGGAAACCGTTGGGCCGATTGAAGTCAAATTTCATATGGAGCCTCTATGGGATGGGTGAAACCAAAATTTGCTCATGGGGTCCAGGTCACATGACCAAAATGGCCACCAAACCATATATGGTAAAAACTCTTCAAAAATAGTCTTCTCCAGAACCACTGGGCAGATTTCCACGAAACTTGATAAATAGCATCTGGGACGTAGGCCCATCATAAATTGCTAAAATGGTGACCCTGGGTTGACCTTGACCTTCTTTGTGCCTAGGTCAAACTTTGACACATATGCTTTTGTATTGGAATAACCCGTTTGTGAAAATTGGTGATTGTGACTTAACCGCTTGGAATATTTAAATAATTTTTGGCATACTGATAGATATCAATAAGATCTAACCAATGAACTTGCGAAATATTACATTCCATATAGTATAGCCTCGCCGAGGCGAAAAATGTGAAAATTTTCGAACTGCTTCTCCTCGGAAACCGTTTGGCCGATTGAAGTCAAATTTCATATGGCGCCTCTATGGGAAGAAGGAAACCAAAATTTGCTCATGGGGTCGAGGTCACATGACCAAAATGGCCGCCAAGCCATATATGGTAAAAACCCTTCAAAAATAGTCTTCTCCAGAACCACTGGGCAGATTTCCACGAAACTTGAAAAATAACATCTGGGACGTAGGCCCATCATAAATTGCTAAAATGGTGACCCTGGGTTGACATTGACCTTCTTTGTGCCTAGGTCAAACTTTGACACATATGCTTTTGTATTGGAAAAGTGAGAATGCATTTTATCCTGCAAACGATTCAGAATACAGTACTAAAGTATAAGATATATTTTTGCTTCTAACGATAATTAAAAATCGAAAATGAGTTCCTTTAAGAGCAATGAAAACATTCATAAGAAAGAAGATGGGTCATACTACGTAGTTTCGGCTATTAAAGCCTCATCGGTGACCCTGTAATGATCCGGCAAAGAAAGCCAGAGGAAACATACTGCAATTTTGCAAATTTCGAATAGGCAGTCGATACAAAGACTGATCTAAATCAAAATGGGGTCCAAATAATTAAAAACGTGTCTAGAATATGAGTCTAAACCAATAATTTATTTCTGATTTCTCAGAATATTCACGCTGATCTCAAAGGATCAAAAGTAAAATATAAACTACACTATGGTTGATGTACGGGGAGACGTTTTACCGCCGCCACACGGCACAACACCAGCTGCAGTGAAGGCAAATAAAAATCGAAAATGAGTTCCTTTAAGAGCAATGAAAACATTCATAAGAAAGAAGATGGGTCATACTACGTAGTTTCGGCTATTAAAGCCTCATCGGTGACCCTGTAATGATCCGGCAAAGAAAGCCAGAGGAAACATACTGCATTTATTGGGGGAACCGTTTTAGGTTCAGGTCACATGACCAAAATGGCCGCCATACCCATATATGGTAACACTCATAAAGCTAAAAGCATTCGGCGGGTCGTGCACTTCAGCTGAAGCACTGGTCATGACTCACTGTTCAGCAAGAAAGCCTCCATGCGGATTAATTGGTTTTTGTTGTTTTGTTTGATGCTGTGCTGGAACTGATGGCGTGGGTTGAAAGTTCATAAACTCCGGAGTTGAAGCTCCCCCCCCCCCCCTAATAGTTTTACTACTGACCGTCCCAAGGCGCTGGTTCTTTTTGCAGTGTCTTATTTGGCTTTGTGCCGTTGGTTCATGTTTCGTCGGTTTGTTTTTTGTCTGTGTGCCTCCGTGTCACTTTCTTTAGGTGACTTGAGACGGCTGCGTTCTTAGATTGTGGCCTTTCCTGAGTGACCGTTTCTTATTAGTTTAATATTGAATATACATACATTTGTCCAGTTGATGATGTCTTCTTTTAACAATTTTTAACAATTCTTTTAACTCCATCGGAGTCTAACTGTTGGTTTTCTTTTGCTCCAGCATTTCAGTGGTTTCTTGCTGTCGAGTCCTCACCGTTGTCTCACCTCCGTGGTTCTTTGATTATTTGTGTTCACGGAGATGTTGCACTGATGAGTTATTTCTTGCTGTCGAGTCCTCACCGTTGTTTCATTTCTCATCTCTGCGTGTGTTGGATTTTTATGTTCTCGAATGAGTTAGGAAGCCTTCATGCGGACAGAAAAAATTACTTGTCTAAGTTGCGACGGAAGTAAGGGCGAGGATTGCGGCCGCGTCAGATCGATTTAAGTCCCCCCGCCGCCGCCCCCCCCCCCCCCCCAAACACACACACACACACAGTGTTTCAGTGGGCGACAGGTATTGAGATTTCATTTCATCTTAAAGTCGGGGAATTGTCCCACAAAATTGGAAGCAACGTCTCCAAAATGACCTAAATAGTGTTGACGGAGACGGTAAACCTCAAATTAAACAAACAACCGTTCGAAGGCTGTTCTTCCGTCTTGGTTTATTTTTGTTACAGTTCGTCTCTGAATGTGTGTAACGCTTATATATTTTTGTGTTTGATAGCCAATTGGTCATTTTGTCAGAAAGTGACTGTCCTTTTGGCTTTCCGCAATTGATGTTTCCATTACAGTCTAGTTGTTTCATGTTTGTGTTTCTTTCCCTTTGGTGTCTCTGATGGGAGGTGTGGGTTAATTGTGTCGAATCCAGATCATTGCCTTCATTTCTATATTCTCTGACTTTACCATTACTCATTTTTGTTGTTTGAGGTTTAACTATGGTTGTCGTTTCCAGTCTTACATTTGAAGCAGTATGAATGTTTTCTTTTTGACATTAAGTCTTTTTTTAATTTACTCTAAGACATTTTAAGTCAAAATAAATTCTTACCCTGTTCGTTTTTTTTTCAGCGAATCCAAAACAAGTATAAGATTCCTATACAAATCATGGAACTCCTGTTTTTTTTTTTTTTAGGTTCCACCGATACAAAACTGTACAGTAATACACCCACCACATTTTAATTGCCATCTGCAAACAAACAAGAGGCCCATGGGCCACTATGCTCACCAGAGGCTATGTGGTTTATACCATATACAGGCAAGGTGCCCATCTTGGTCATGTGACAGCAATAACACGAATAATGTTTAAACTGCCTCACCCCCATAGAGGCTTTCCATTTAATTTGGTTTCAATCAGCACAGCTCTTTTACTGAAGAAGAAGATAAAAATACTGAATCTGAGCCATCCAAGACAAAGGTCAGTAATGACCTTGACTTTTGGAATTGAGTAACTTCCATTCATCTGATTGTAAATAATATTTCTGATGCACTCAGAAAATCCACTGTCTTTCCCCTTTTCGATATAAATGTCTAAGTGACCAAATTTGACCTTGACGTTAAACAGTTCAATGTCATCTAAAGGTCATCATTTGAACAAATTTGGTAGGGCCTGAGTCCCTAATGCTACATACCAAGGTCATTGGCTATTTGTTTCCTGAGAAGAAAATTCTTAAATTGTTTTGCCATATATGAGCATGGCGGCCATATTGGTCATGTGACCCAGTCCTTATGAACAAATGTCATTATAAGTTACCAAATGTGGCCTTGACACAAACAGGTCAAGGTCAAACAAAAGCCACCGTTTGAACAAACTCGGCAGGGCCAGAGTCCCCGATGCTGCATACCAAGTATCAAGATCATCGGCCTTTCGGTTCTTGAGAAGAAGATATTCATAGGTTTTTACCATATATGGGCATGGCGGCTATATTGGTCATGTGACCCAGTCCTCACGAACAAACTTTCGTTCCCCCATTCCATAGACGCTCCACATGTAATTTGGTTTCAATTGGCCGAGTTGTTTAAGTGAAGAAGAAGATAAAAATACTGAATCTGAACCGACCTGGACAAAGGTCGGTAAATGACATTGACCTTTGGAACTGATAAACTTCCATTCAGCTGATTGCAAATACCATTTCTGATGCCACTAGCTACCATGCAATCAGAAAATCCACTGTTTTGCCCTTTTTTTCCGCACAAATGTCTAAGTGACCGAATTTGACATTGACGTAAAATAGGTCAAGGTCAACCAAAGGTCATCATTTGAACAAACTTGGTAGGGCCCGAGTCCCCGATGCTGCATACCAAGTTTCAAGATCATCGGCTGTTCGGTTCTTGAAAAGAGGATTTTTAAAGGCTTTTACCGTATATGGGCATGGCGGCCATATTGGTCATGTGACCCAGCCCTCACGAACAAACTTTCGTTCCCCCTTGCCATAGAGGCTCAACAGGTAATTTGGTTTCAATTGGCCAAGTGGTTTCAGAGGAGATGTTGGTTGAAAATGTTGACGACGCAGACGACAACGACGACGACGACGACGGACGACGGACAAATGCCTATACTATAAGCCCCCCCCCCCCCCGGAGGCTTCGGCTCTGGTGAGCTAAAAAATATGGAAAGAGATGCCCAGGAAAAGCAACAATCAAAGTCCACGCCTACCAATGCCACCAAGAGGAAGAGTAAATATGAATGAAAATAACAAAACAGGGAATAAATGAACCACAAACAGCATAGAAACTAGCTCCCTCCTCCCCAGAGGTGATTACGTTGAAATAAATAGGGCTGGCTATTCGGAGCTGAAGAGATAATCGATTATCGGTCCTGTCACTGCGATCGATAATCGATTAGTAATCGCTAAGGTTTTTGTCATTATTTTACTTGTCTGGCTTTCTGTCTGAGCATGACTCTTACCATATGTTGCACTTAACCATATGTATATTTGAGCAGACAGGCCTGAGCAAACAGTGAAGACCCAGATGAGACGCCGCATAATGCGGCGTCTCATCAGGGTCTGCACTGTTTGCCACTCATCCAGCTATTTTATGCATAATTTTGGGTAGTAAATTGTACCTATCAAGTAATCGATTAAAAGCAAATCAGAAATGATACTCATTTTTGTGGAAATTATCGATCGATTATCGATTAATCGGTTATACGATTAATCGTGCCAGCCTTAGAAATAAATAAAAATAAATAAATAATACACCCCCATAAGCACATACAACATATCTATTATGCGTCTTAGGTTTGTGCTTTATCTGATCATACATTATTCGTTGTTTTAACCCTGTTTGTACCAAATGGAATCTTCCTCCTTATATATAGCAGTTCATTTCAGAATTTAGGGATGTCAGGTTGTGTTTTCATCAAAATTTATTAGGAAAATGACAGAACTTTTAGCAAACAGTGGAGGCCCTGATCAGACGCCGCGTTCTGTGGCGTCTTATCTGGGCCTGCACTCTTTGCCAGGGTATCCGTTTTGGGGTTCTGGTACTTAATGGGCAAATAATCGTTCTGCGCCTGTGTCAACAAGAGTTCTATCCTTTTGTTTACCGATCTTAATCAAGTATATAAGAATTTGGATTACTTGAAATTGTGACCCGAAAATTTTGTGTTGTAGACTTTTTACATCGACTTTACCATGTACAGAGGATCTTAGTTTTTCTGCTGTTCTAACCTCCTATTTTCCTTTGATTGGCTGCGTTGCCCCATTGGTGGTCTGCTTCTTGAAATTTCTGCACTACAATCCCTTGATTTGCTTGTTTGATTTGAGGTTTATCGGCTCCGTCAACACTCTGTAGGTCATTTTTGAGACCTTGCTTCCAATTTTGTTGGATTTTTACCCGACATTGAGATGAAATGACATCTCAAGCCCTGCCGCCAATGAAACCAATATAGTTTATATGCATGGACGGACCGACTCGCAACACTTTTCCTGGGCAGGCTTAGAATCTCTAAGCAGTTTAGATTCTAAGCAGTTTACCGGTACTCATGTGAGTCGGTTTCAGCTCTGCGTGGAAGCATCATGCAGCCCAATCTATTTCTTCCAGCCACGATGGGCGGGGGCCATAGGGTCCCTTGAAATATAACATTCTCCGTCACAGTTCCAGCACTTTATTTTTCTAGTTACTGTCTCATTTACCCTGTATTATGAATATTTGCGGTATGTTCGACCTCTGGAGTAGTCAACCTCAATGCATAGGTTCGTATTAAGTATATGACATAGAGGCGGCCCCGCCCATCGGGGCTTGAAGAAATATATTGGCTGCATGATGCTTCCACGCAGAACTGAAACTGACCCGCACACGAGTACTGGTAAACCGCTTAGAGGATCTAAGCCTGTCCAGGCAAAGCAGTGCGAGTCGATCCGTCTATGCTTATAAACCCTATTGGTTTCATTGGGCGACAGGGAGTTGAGATGTCATTGCATCTCAATGTCGGGTAAAAGTCCCACAAAATTGGAAGCAACGCCTCAAAAATGGCCTTTACAGTGTTGACGGGGACGTTAAACCTCAAATCATATGACATAGAATCCCCTGCTGTTAGCTCACCTGAGCCGAAGGCTCATGTGAGGTATTAGTATACCACGAGCCGGCGTCCGTCGTCCGTCGTCCACACTTTCAACGAAGTATATCTCTGGAACAAGTGGGCCGGCCTTGATCAAATTTCATATGAAACATCATCAGGTAGGGGGAAAGGCTGTATTAGGTTTTCGTGCAGATCGGATGAGAACTCTGGTTGCCACAGCAACAAAGAGCTCCCATAGGCTTAACATAGGAAAAAGCTTGTCATCACTCTAGCTCCGTCAATTTTTTTCTGATCGACTTCATTCTTGCAGATAACGAGGACAGGCATAAAATCTCGATCAAGTTGGATTTTGGGCTGAATCGGATTATTCACTCAGGAGTTACGTGCCCTTGAGCGTTGAAAAAATTGCCTATTGACTTAACAGGGGGAGAATGTTGTCATCACCGTAGCTGCTTCAATTATTTTCAGATTGGCTTTATTCTTGCAGATAACCAGCACAGCCATGAAATCTCGGTCAAGTTCGATAACTGGCAGAATCGGATCATTCACTTAGGAGTTACCTGCCCTTGTGTGTTTTTGCATTAGGGTTAATGGGAATTTCAAAAATGTATATCTTAAAGACTACTTGGCCAACTTTGATCAAATTTCATGTGTCCCATTATTGGGCAAGTGGAAAGGCTTCATTAGGTTTTCAGGCAGATCTGAGTGGAACTCTGGTTGCCATGGCAACATCTAGCTCCCATAGACTTCACATAGGAAAAAGCTTGTCATCACTCTAGCTCCGTCAATTTTTTTCTGATCGACTTCATTCTTGCAGATAACCAGTACAGGCATAAAATCTCGGTCAAGTTCGATTTTGGGCCGAATCAGATAATTCACTCAAGAGTTGCGTCCCCTTGAGCGCCCGAAAAATTGCCTATCGACTTAACATGGGGAAAATGTTGTCATCACTGTAGCTGCTTCAATTTTGTTCGGATTGGCTTCCTTCTTACAGATAACCAGCACAGCCATGAAATCTCGGTCAAGTTCGATAATTGGCAGAATCGCACTTAGGAGTTACCTGCCCTTGTGCATTTTTGCATAAGGGTTAATGTGAATTTCAAAAATGTATATCTTGAAGACTACTTGGCCGACTTTGATCAAATTTCATGTGTAACATTATTGGGCAAGTGGAAAGACTGCATAAGGTTTTCATGCAGATCTGAGTGGAACTCTGGTTACCATGGCAACATATAGCTCCCATAGACTTAACATAGGAAAAAGCTTGTCATCACTCTAGCTCCGTCAATTTTTTTCTGATCGACTTCATTCTTGCAGATAATAAGAACAGGCATAAAATCTCGGTTAAGTTCGATTTTGGGCAGAATCGGAATATTGACCTCGGAGTTACGTGACCTTGAGCGACAAAAAATTTGCCCATAGACTTAACATAGGGAAAATGTTGTGACTACGATAGCGACTTGAATTTTTTTCAGATCAGCTTCAAACTTGCAGGTAACAAGGACAGACATAGAATCACGGTTAAGTTCGATTTTGGGCCGAATCGGATTATTTGCCTTGGAGTTACCTGCCCTTGAGCATGAAAAATACGTTGTGACCACGATAGCAACTTTATTTTTATTCAGATCAGCTTCAAACTTGCAGGTAACGAGGACAGGCATAAAATCCCGGTTAAGTTCGATTTTGGGCCGAATCGGAATATTGACCTCGGAGTTACGTGACCTTGAGCGACAAAAAATTAGCCCATAGACTTAACATAGGGAAAATGTTGTGACTACGATAGCGACTTGAATTTTTTTCAGATCAGCTTCAAACTTGCAGGTAACGAGGACAGACATAAAATCTCGGTTAAGTTAGATTTTTGGCCGAATCGGATTATTTGCCTTGGAGTTACCTGCCCTTGGGCATAAAAAAATACGTTGTGACCACGATAGCAACTTTATTTTTATTCAGATCAGCTTCAAACTTGCAGGTAACGTGGACAGGCATAAAATCTCAGTTAAGTTCGAATCGGAATATTGACCTCGGAGTTACATGACCTTGAGCGACAAAAAATTTGCCCATAGACTTTACATAGGGAAAATATTGTGACTACGATAGCGACTTGAATTTTTTTCAGATCAGCTTCAAACTTGCAGTTACGAGGACAGACATAAAATCTCGGTTAAGTTCGATTTTGGGCCGAATCGGATTATTTGCCTTGGAGTTACCTGCCCTTGAGCATAAAAAAATACGTTGTGACCATGATAGCAACTTTATTTTTATTCATATCAGCTTCAAACTTGCAGGTAACGAGGACAGGCATACAATCCATGTTAAGTTCAATTTTGGGCCGAATCGGAATATTGACCTCGGAGTTACGTGACCTTGAGCGACAAAAAATTTGCCCATAGACTTAATTAGGGAAAATGTTGCGACTACGATAGCGACTTGAATTTTTTTCAGATCAGCTTCAAACTTGCAGGTAACGAGGACAGACATAAAATCCCGGTTAAGTTCGATTTTGGGCCGAATTGGAATATTGACCTCGGAGTTACGTGACCTTGAGAGACAAAAAAATTGCCCATAGACTTAACGTAGGGAAAATGTTGTGACAGAAATAGCGACTTGAATTTTTAGCTCACCTGAGCCAAAGGCTCCAGTGAGCTGATAGTATACCAAGGCTCCGGAGTCCGTCGTCTGTCGTCCGTCCATCCGTCGTCCACACTTTCAATGAAGCATATCTCAGAAGGCAGTCGACCAATCTTGTTTAAATTTTATGTGTAGCACCATTGGGCAAGGGGAAAGGCTGCATTAGGTTTTGGAGCTAGTCTGGTTCATTTGTTCCTTCATTCTTCTTTCTCTCCATATAGTGATAATAGACCAATGTTAAATTTTTAATCAAAGATTTCTCAGGAACTATAAAAGCTAGAAGCATCAAATTTGGTATTCAATAGAATAATGATGACTTATTTTGTGTAAGAGACATTGGGCTTTCTCAGCTTATTTGTTCATCTGTTCTTTCATTCTTCTTTCTCTCCATTTTGACCAATGTTAAATTTTCGTCAAAGATTTCTCAGGAACTATAGAAGCTAGAAGTCTCAAACTTGGAATGCAATGCAATAATGATGACTTATATCCTGTAAGGGTCAATGGGCTGGATTCTATTAGCAGATTTAGTAGTCAAGTCTGTGAATTGTTAAAACTTAAGTTCCTCAGGTGAGCGGTTTAGGCTCATTGAGCCTCTTGTTTTCATTTGTGCAGACTGATATGCCCCCTGCAACGTATTTGGTTGATCCCTTAAGATTTTAAGTTTTAAGTGATCAAGTTGTAACCGTCTACAAAATATCAAAGAGCTGTCGTTCTATTGCATCAACCCATAAATTACCCAAGAGATTATCTTTATGACCTTACCACTGTAAATGGTATCTGCAGGTCTGTAATATCAGAAAATAGAACAGCTAATAGCTCTTGTTTGCTTGCCCTGCTACCACCAGGTAAACAACGTATGTTGCCTACGTTATGAAACACTTATAAAGCTAATTTAGTCACTGAAAGGTTACAGTGATTTGAATTGGTTCTATCATAGACAACCATGTATTAAATGGAATCTTCCACTTTATATATAGCAGGAGTCCATTTCGAAATTAAGGGGTTTCAGGTTGTGTTTTCTTCAAATTTTATCCGAGAAATGGTTTAACTGTTTGCAAACAGTGTTGGCCCTGATCAGACGCCGCGTTCTGTGGCGTCTGATCTGGGCCTGCACCGTTTTCCAAGGTACTCCTTAGAGGTTTCTGGTACTGAATTGGTTAAAGAACAATGTGTAAACTTATAACTGTTGCATATTTCAGTATTTCATTCAGAATTTAATGTAAAAGTGTATACAGATTCAGAGTTCCTAAACACATTTAAGAACCATTCAGCTATATACTAGTCATTTGAAAATCTTACTACCCATCAACATTACTTCCGTCATTATGTAACATGCCTCTGTAAATTAAAGTACATCATTTTACAACTTATCAACATTATTTGAATCATTAAGATCACATGCCTATGTAAGTAAGATACAGACGGCGCGTTCTATGGCGTATGATCAAGGTATACACTGTTTGGCAATGTCCCAAAAATAAAACTCTAGGCAAATATGGGTTTGTATCCATAACTCTGTATTCAGAACTATCCCCACCCACGCCCACACCAATCCCCGTTGTTTTTTGTTTGTAAGTTTATCCAACTTATTTCGAAACTTTCGTTTATCAGAGGTGTGCGAAAACCGGAGTACCCGGAGAAAAATCACCCGAACTTTGCTCCTGACATGTGACTCGAGCTATATTTTGATAGTTAAGGAAAGTTTGTCAACTTTGATCATTCAAAGATATGGTGTGTGTTCTCATTAGAATCTTAGAATCGCCTCAATATACAGTAAAACTTCGATGGCTCGAACACCGATGGCTCGTTTACCATGGATGAGTCGAACCCATTCTTAAGCCCCTAGCGAAATCCTCTACATAAGAAATAGTGGGGATAATTAAGGAGATTTTAGTCTTTTATCTTGCAAATGCATGCTGTGTGTACTCATTAGAATCGCCTCGATGAGGCGATTCTAATGAGTACATACATATTCATTATAGAACATCGAAAAGATGTCTAAAAGTATCTCGTTATGCCTCCTGACAGTAACCTCAGTGGCTCGAACTACCCCTGTCTCGAACAGGTTTTCGAGGTCCCAAAGGTGTTCGAGCCATTGAAGTTCGACTGTATCATTATTAAGTTGAATACACATTTATTTATTTTCTCAAAAACGGGTTAAACACTCAATGAGGCGATTCTAATGAGTAAACACAACATACATTTATTTCATAGAAGGTTCGTTAAGATATCATTACGTGATCACCATAACCGGATGCCTTATGACTTGACAAGGCTCCAAAATGACCTATACAGTGTTGACCGGGACGTCAAACCTCAAATCAAACAAACAAAGAAAAGCCTTAGGACTTGGCGCTATGATTAAATCTCATTTTTTCGAACTATCTCGAACAAATTTTCTTATTCGACTGTATGTGCAATCACATTCTCAGCACATTTGATTAAATATAATGACGTAATCAAGATCATATTTCAGTTGTTCGGCGTCAGATGATCACATAATTCCTATGGACCATTGATGAAACTTTATTAAAACGTCGCATACATAAGCTTTGTAGAGCTTATATTGCGACAAACAAAGTATCCTTTAAGAAGTACTTACCTGCCTCAATCGGGGCTTGGAGAAATAGATTGGCTGCACGGGAATGTAGTAAACATAACTTGCAGTTTGGATGTTTTCCCGTAGTTGCATGGTACATGTATTGTTAACGCTTGCAAATTAGTAACCTGAAAAGTAGATCCGGTCTATAAACGGTCACTAGACTAGACAATATGTATGCTTGCATGCTTGCTTAATTTGAGATTTAATATCCCCGTCAATACTGTATATGCCATTTTGGAGACGTTGCTTCCATTTTAGGACTTTTACCCGACAAAGAGATGAAATGACATCTCAAGCCCTGTCGCCCAATGAAACCATGTACTCGCACCTTGCCTGGGCAGGCTTAGATCCTCCTAGGGGTTTCGTATTTTTGTAGTGCTTACTTGTTTACTTTGCCATTATCATGTGTCTGTATATTGATCTATTAGGGGAGGGCCGTAACTAATGTTGGTAGAACTTGTGGCCCGACCCTATTGCTTGTTTGAAGAATGCAATAAAATATGTTTAAACTAGGGGTTTACCAGTACTCGTGTGCGGTCGGTTTCAGCTCTGCGTTGAAGCATCACGCAGCCCATCTATTTCTTCAAGCCCCGATGGGCGGGAGCGAGACAATATGTATACGTGCGTAAGCATTAATGATCGGATGCCAGCCAGCGTTAGAAGAGAAACATACGCAAACATGAAACAAAGCATGCAAATAACGCAATAATTAAATATGCAAGAAAAATGTACAATGCAACTGAAATCAACAAGAAGAACAATAGAAAAAATAATAATAAAATGTTGGCAGCGGTGGGATTCGAACCCACGCCTCCGAAGAGACTGGTGCCTTAAACCAGAGCCTTAGACCGCTCGGCCACGCTACCACTCAAGGTTACTTGAAATTTGGCTTATCCAGCCATAAGGTTTGTAGCTCACCTGGGCCGAAGGCTACAGTGGAGCTCAAAGTATAGTGGGTCGTCCGATCGACGTTCGTCGTCCGTCCGTACACACATTTGACCAGTTATATCTCTGCAACCTGCAGGCTGATCTCAACCATTTCTCATCTGTAGCATGCCTCTTATGTGGCATTGATGACATAGACTTTCGTTCGAAATCAAATGAAAACTTTGGTTGCTATGGCAACCACAAGGTCCGATAGACATACAATGGGAAAATGCTTGTCATCACCGTAGCGCCATCAATCATGATCGGATCTCTCTGAAACTTATCTGTAAGGTGGCTGGGGATAAAAACTCGGATGAGTTCGAAAATCGGCCAAATCGCCACATTAATCATAAAGTTACGCCCCGTTGATTGCTGAAAATGCCTATTTTTGACATTGTCATCACCGTAGCCCCTTCACGTTTGACCCGATCTTCCTGAAGCTTACATACAAGTAAGTCAGGGCTAAAAACTCGGATGAGTTTGAAAATTAGCGATTACGGTCGATTTTTCACGGAGTTATGTCCCCTTGATTGCTGTAAATGCCTATTTTGACCTTGTCATCACCATAGCCCTTCAGTTTTCATCGGATCTTTTTGAAACTTATATGTAAATAAGTAAGGAATAAAAGCTTGGCTGAGATAAAAAAAAAATGGTGAGGTCGACCAATATTTCAGAGAGTTATGTCCCCCTTGACTACAGAAAATGCCTATTTTTTTACCTTGTCATTACCGTAGCCCCTTCAGAGACAAAAGCTTGGATGAGTACGAAAACTGATTAACTCAGCCCATTTATCATAGAGTTACATCCCTCTAATTGCAGAAAATGCCTATTTTTGACCTTGCATCGCCATTACTCCTTCAGTTTTCCATTGATCTTCTTGAAACTTATATGTTAGTCAGTCAGGGATAAAAGCTTGGGTGAGTTCGAAAACTACTGTAACCATGTCAGTCGATTAATCACGGTGTTATATCCCCTACTATGCTGAAAATGCTTATTTTCAACCCTGTCATCACCGCTGCCGCTTCGGTTTGATGGGAACAAACAAGTTAGTCAAGGATAAAAGCTCAGATGAGTACATTCCCTTGATTGCAGAAAATGCCTATTTTTGACCTTGTCATCACCGTAGCCCCCTCAGTTTTTACCGGATCTTCTTGAAATTTACATATAAATAAGTCAGGGTAAAAGCTCGGATAAGTTCGAAAACTGATATGGTCCGCCTATCTACCATATAGTTACGTGCCTTTGATTGAATTACGTCCCCCTTGATAGGGAAAATGCTTACTTTTGACCTTGTCATCACCATAGGTCCTTCAGTTTTTATCGGATCTGCTTGAAACTTGCAAGTAAGTTAGTCAGAGATAAGCTCGGATGAGTTCGAAAACTGATGTCAGCCTGTTTATCAAATAGTTACGTTCCTTTGATTGCAGAAAATGCCTGTTTTTGACCTTGTCATCACCGTAGCCCCTTCAGTTTTGATCGGATCTTCTTGAAACTTATGAACAAGTAAGTCAGGGATAAAAGCTCGGATGATTTAAAAAAAAACTGGTGAGGTCGGCCTATTTATCATAAAGTTATGTCTCTTTGATTGCTGAAAATGCCCATTTTTGACATCGTCATCATCATAAGTCCCTAAGTTTTGAACGGATCTTCGTGAAACTTACATATAAGTAAGTTAGGGATAAGACCTTGAATTTGTTTGCAAACTTACATTGGTGGCACATTACGTATAGAGTTAAGTCCCCTTCTTTGCTGAAAATTCCTATTTTGCCATTAGTGTTGATCGAATCTTCCTGAAACTACTATATAAGTAGGATGGGAATGAAATATCAGATGGGTTTGAAAACTGGTAATATCTGCCTATCTCTCATAGAGTTATGTCCCCTTGAATGCTGAAAATGTCTGTTTTTGACCTTGTCATCAGCATGAATCTTTCAGTAAAGATTGGAACTTGCTAAAACATTGAATCTGTTAGCTCAGGTGGGCGATATAGGACCATCATGGTTCTCTTGTTTATTTTTTAGTTTTTGCACTGGGCTGCAAATGTATGTTTAACGCAAACGCTTAAACGCTTGTTGATTTTAAGCACCCTTCAGAACTTGCATAAAGGCATTACAAAGGGACGCCACAGAATTTTTACATTTATGCCTAAAAGTGCTTTGACACATTTGGCAACACTTTTTAAGGTATCGGATCCCATTATGATTGTATGAACTTCCGTTACTTGATTATTTGTTCGTTTGTATTTAACGGCCCAGTCAACACTGTTTCAGGTCATTTTTGAGCCCGTCAGTTTACCTATCCACACGTTTCCTGGGCATGCTTAATCCTAAGCGGTTAACCAGTACAGTGCACATTCTTTCGTCAGGAACTGACAACTGCCCTTCAAGGCTTGAATCAGTGGAAGGGAAAGAATGACCGTAGAAAAGATTTCATGATCAATCTCCACGAAAGAATGTTGCCGATCCCGGCAGGTATCGAACCCTCGTCCTCCTGATCACCGGTAAGGCGCGCATCCGAATGAGCTACTGAGGGCCGGCTTCCATTACTGGTGTTCGTGTGAGGTGTACCACAGTTTTCTCATTATGCGTGTGAGGTGTACCACAGTTTTCTCATTATGCGTGTGAGGTGTACCACAATTTTCTCATTATGCGAGTGTGGTGTACCACAATTTTCTCATTATGCGTGTGAGGTGTACCACAGTTTTCTCAATATGCGTGTGAGGTGTACCACAGTTTTCTCATTATGCGTGTGAGGTGTACCACAGTTTTCTCATTATGCGTGTGGGGTGTACCACAGTTTTCTCATTATGCGTGTGAGGTGTACCACAATTTTCTCATTATGCGTGTGTGGTGTACCACAGTTTTCTTATTATGCGTGTGAGGTGTACCACAGTTTTCTCATTATGCGTGTGAGGTGTACCACAGTTTTCTCATTATGCGTGTGAGGTGTATCACAATTTTCTCATTTTGCGTGTGAGGTGTACCACAGTTTTCTCATTATGCGTGTGAGGTGTACCACAATTTTCTCATTATGCGTGTGAGGTGTACCACAGTTTTCTCATTATGCGTGTGTGGTTTACCACAGTTTTCTCATTATGCGTGTGAGGTGTACCACAGTTTTCTCATTATGCGTGTGAGGTGTACCACAATTTTCACATTATGCGTGTGAGGTGTACCACAGTTTTCTCATTATGATTCAAACAGACTTTTGCAGCTTATTAGAACCGGCTCAATGGGGCTCTAACGAGCCCGCAAATATCTATGACATTACGAAAACACGTTTATTCAAATACGTTGTAAATTTTACCGCCGAAAAACGAACATTTTCAAATGAAAATTCCCCCTAAATTTAAGTTGAACATGAAAACATCTTACATTACGATAACACAGCCATGTGACATTGTGCATTCTTTCATATCTCAAACACCGTATTTTTCTGATGAAAATGTGTGATTATTTTCTTATTAATACAGCAAACATAAAGGTTTGGGTACTCGTTAGAACCGCCTCATCGAGGCGGTTCCAACGAGCACCCACAACCTATGTCTTGGAACGGAAATATGAAAAATAATGTATACCGCTGTTAATCCCAGTATTTTCTGTATAAAGTGAGGTTGAAGGGGTACTCATTTCAAGGACTTGTTCATTTGATGGCAATTTTTACCCCCTTACACCTGTGACACACTATTTATATTTACAAAGTCGAACCTTACTACAAAATATACTCTCTTTAACACCAGAGTTATTAGTCTCATAATTTTCTGTGTTTCGTTAGGTTAGAGAAAAGACGTTTTTCGCCCTAAGGAAAGACAAAATTTCAGATATAACATCTACCTTATCATTATGAATACACACATCCGTGTGACATAGTGTATTCTTTCATATCCCCAAAGTAGCTACTTTTCTGGTGACAATTTGTGGTATTTTTTATTTATCCAACACATTACATAGGTTATTGGTGCTCGATTTATAGAGGATCTTACATGAGTGCTGGTGTATTATTGAATTTATTAAACGAGTTGATGAAAAGGGATAAAATGCGAGGCTTTGCCGAGCATTTTATCCCTTTTCCTCAACAAGTTTAATAAATTCAATAATACATGAGCACGAATGCAAGATTCTATCTATCATATGACATTTATAACGCATTTTATTCACGTTTGTTTACAAAAATATCAATATTCCGCCATTAGTAAACACGACGTCGTTAAGGACGTCGTACATGAAACGTATAGGGACGTATCTACCTAATTTGCATATTTAATCCACTAGTGGATTATCGAAAATATTACATGGCGTTATTACACTCTCGGACGCGACGTCATATGATAAACCTATGTTATTCTGTCTTGGAGCAGAAATAGTTAACATAATGTATACCCCTGTAAAATTCCGTTTTCTGTTTAAAATGTGGGGCTTATAGGGGTGTTCGTTTCATGGACTTGTTAACAAGATATTAAAGAGGTCATTTTCTGGCGATAGAAAGGTACTCAAGGTTGTCGGTGCATGTACTCGTTAGTGAGGCGGTTCTAACGAGTAACCACAACCTATGTCTTAGAGCAGAAATAAAGAAAATAATGTATACCAGCGTAAACCCCAATATTCTCTAATAAAGTGTGGTTTAGGGGGATGCTCGTTTCACGAACTTGTTCACATGATGCATTTGAATAAAAAATATGCCAGGAAAATGTACAACGCAGCTGAAATTAACAAAAAGAATTGGCAGCGGTGGGATTCGAACCCACGCCTCCGAAGAGACTTGTGCCTTAAACCAGCGCCTTAGACCGCTCGGCCACGCTACCCCACACTGTTTCTTTTAATTAGGCTTTTCCGGACGTATTTTATTTATTTTTTTATTTTTTTTTTTTTTAGTTTTTACACTCCGTCCCGATGGGCTTTGCGCCGTGCGCATCGGGGAAATAGATTGCACTGCATGGTGCCTCAACAGGCATTGCTAAATCACTAAGAAGGTCTTAGCGAGGCCAGGAAAAGTGGCGAGCGTCGGGCCGTCAGTTTTGTTTGTTTGCGTTGAGATTTTACGTCCCCGTCAACACTGTTTAGGTCATTTTGGAGACGTTGCTTCCAATTTTGTGAGACTTTTATCCGACATTTAGATGAAATGACATTTCAATCCCTGTCGCCCAAACAAACCAAAAGGGTTAATGCATAGGGACTCGCAACACTTTGCCTGGACAGGCTTAGGCCCCTAAGCGGTTTACCAGTACTCATGTGCGGCCGGTTTCAGCTCTGCGTGGAAGCATCATGCAGCCCAGTTAATTTCTTCAAGCCCCGATGTACGGATCGATCAGTTTATCGTCAGTTTATCTTGTCGGTAAGGCTTAAGATGCCATTTCAATGACAAAATGTAACAATATAATCAGACTATTGCTAGAAAAAAAACAACAACAATTAAATCAACCATGGAAAATAAGCCGTTCATCAAGTCAATAAGTCCGTGAAATGAAAATCCCCCTCACTTATAAAGAGAAAACTGGGGTTTGGTTTAAACAGCATATATTAATGATAATGTTCAATACATACATACATGCAAACATGTACAAGAAGAATGTTCAGAAGCCACAGGATCTAACAGTAAGCGGCTAAGCTTATATTAATCATCTCCTGGAAACTGGGGTTTACTGGGATATACATTATTATTCTTATTGCTGCCCAAAGACATAGGTTGTGGATACCCGTTAGTATGAGCATCAAAACAGGCATTTTTTCTCGCACTATGTATCCATGCGTAACCATTATTCAGCGGTAGAAGACTTAGTGCAGTAAAGGAACATACGCTAACACAAAACAAAACAAGCTAAATAAAGCAAGAAATGTCACAAATTTGCATCACAATATATGACAAGAAAATGTACAACGCAGCTGAAACAAACAAAAAAAGAATTGGGAGCCGTGGGATTCTATCCCACGCCTCCGAAGAGACTGGTGCCTTAAAACAGCGCCTTAGACCGCTTGGCCACGATACCACACAATATCTTATTGGAATTTGGCTTTTCGGAATGTAAGTTTGCACTTCGCCCCGAGCCCATTCGGGGAATTAAATTGCGCTGCCTCCACAGGCATTGCTTAATCACAAAGAAGGTCTTAGCGAGCCCAGGGAAAGTGGCGAGCGTCGGGCCGTCAGTTTTCTTTGTTTGAATTGAGGTTTTACGTCCCCGTCAACACTATTTAGGTTACTTCCAATTTTGTGAGAATTTTACCCGACACTGATATGGAATGTCATCTCAGTTCCTGCCGCCAAAACAAACCAAAAGGGTTAATATGTAGGGACGGTCCGACTCGCACCACTTTGTTTGGTCAGGCTTAGACCCCTAAGCATTTTACTAATACTCATGTGTGGCCGGTTTCGTGTCTGCGTGGAAGCATCATGCTGCCCGATCTATTTCTTCAAGCCCCGATGGGTGGGGGCGATCGGGTTGTCAGTTTATCTGGTCGGTAAGGCTTGAGATGCCATTTAAATGAAAAATAAAGTATATCATCAGACGTTTGCCAAATACTTGCTATCTTGGGCTAATGAATTCTTAGATACTGGTACCAAAGAACAAATTCGAATCAGCCATGGAAAATGAGTCGTTCTTCACTTTAACAAGTCGGTGAAATGAACATTCCACTACAACCCACTTTATAGAGAGAAAATTGGGGCTTGTTGGTGTGTAGAGAAAAGTAAGCTTATTGGGGGTATACATTAATATTCTTATTGCTGCTCCAAGACATGCATAGGTTGTGGATACCCGTTAGTATGAGCATCAAAACAGGCATTTTCTCTCACACTATGTATCCATGCGTGACCATTATTCAGCGGTAGAAGACTTAGTGCGGTAAAGGAACATACGCTAACATAAAACAAAACAAGCTAAATAAAGCAAGAAATGTCACAAATTTGCATCACAAAATATGCCAGGAAAATGTACAACGCAGCTGAAATAAACAAAAATTGATTGGCAGTGTAAGGATTCGAACCTGCGGCTCCGAAGAGACCGCTCGCCCACGTTAACACACACTATTGCATTGAAATTCGGCTTTTCCAAACGTAAGTTTTATTATTATTATTATTATTTATTTTTTTTTGGTGATGGGCTTCGCCCCTAGTCCATCGGAGATTGCGCTGGATGGTGCCTCCACAGGCATTGATAAATTAGCGAGCCCAGGAAGAGTGGCGAGCGTCGGACCTTCAGATTAGTTTGTTTGAATTGCGGTTATACGTCCCCGTCAACACTATTTAGGTCATTTTGGAGACGTTGCTTTCAATTTTGTGAGACTTTTACCCGACATCGAGATGAAATGACATCTCAATCTCTGCCGCCCAAACAAACCAAAAGGGTTAATATGTAGGGACGGTCCGACTCGCATTAGTTTGTCTGGGCAGGCTTGGACCCCTAAGCGGTTTACCAGTACTCATGTGCGGGCTGTATCAGCTCTGCATGGAAGAATCATGCAGCCCAATCTATTTCTTCAAGCCCCGATGGGCGGGGGCGATCGGGCCGTTATTTTATCTGGTCGGTAAGGCTTGAGAAGTCATTTCAATGATAAAATACAACAATATCATCAGACTTTTGCTAAATATTTGCTATCTTGGGCTAATGAATTCTTAGATACTGGTACCCGTTAGTATGAGCATCCAAACAGGCATTTTTTCTCACAATATGTAGCAATGCGTAACCATTATTCAGCGGTAGAAGACTTAGTGCGGTAAAGGAACATACGCTAACATAAAACAAAACAAGCTAAATAAAGCAAGAAATATCACACTTTTTCATCACAAAATATGCCAGGAAAATGTACAATGCTGCTGAAATAAACAACAAAAAAATAGGCAGCGGTGGGATTCGAACCCACGCCTCAGAAGAAACTGGTGCCTTAAACCAGCGCCTTAGACCGATCGGCCACGCTACCAAAACCTATAAGTGGATTGTTTACAATCGATCCTAATTTACTTAATGGCAAAATCCGAAATTATGCTGTTGTCTACTTGATCTTCACTAATTTGGGAAAACCGATTTTACGGTTATTAATAGAAAAGGTCTCACTATTTCTATCGATGTTACATGCAGGTCAGAGCTATTTATGGAGTCGGGACTGGAATCATGTGCTGGGTTTGACAAACACCGAATACCCAGATATGACGCCGCGGAATGTGGAGTCTGCTCAGCGGGTTGCACAGGACCTACACTGTTTTCTTAAATAGTGACATTTAAGGATTAAATGAAATAGTATTCACCTTATTTGCATTATCTGCTGGTTCCTAGTCTGAAGGTTATCAGAGTTGGAAAAACAGGTAACCAGACCCCCCCTGACCTTGAAAGGTCAGGGGGGTCTGGTTACCTGTTTTTCCATTATTGACAATGTGCAAGCTAGGAGCCAGCAAATAATGCAAATATGGTGAATAAGAATGCTAGGTTGCTCATGTAATGAAAGGAAAACAATAACAATATCTTCATCTAGGCCACGCTATCACGTAACGTCTTTCAGGATATTCCATTCATAAAACTGTTAGATAGAGTCGATTCAAAAACTTTTGCACTTCTGCTAAGAACCAGTGCTTCAGCTGAAGTGCACGACCCGCCGGATGCTCTTAGCTTTATGAGTGTTACCATATATGGGTATGGCGGTCATTTTGGTCATGTGACCTGGACCTAAAACGGTTCCCCCAATAAATGCGCCTTATCGTAAGGAGCAAAAATATATCTTATACTTTAGTACTGTATTCTGAATCGTTTGCAGGATAAAATGCATTCTCACTTTTCCAATACAAAAGCATATGTGTCAAAGTTTGCCCTAGGCACAAAGAAGGTCAAGGTCAACCCAGGGTCACCATTTTAGCAATTTATGATGGGCCTACGTCCGGGAAGCTATTTATAAAGTTTCGTGGAAATCTGCCCAGTGGTTCTGGAGAAGACTATTTTTGAAGGGTTTTTACCATATATTGCTTGGCGGCAATTTTGGTCATGTGACCTGGACCCCATGAGCGAATTTTGGTTTCCCCCATCCCATAGAGGCTCCATATGAAATTTGTTTCAATCGGCCCAACGGTTTCCGAGGAGAAGCAGTTCGAAAATGTTCACATTTTTCGCCTCGGTGAGGCTATACTAAATGGAATGTAATATTTCGCAAGTTCATTGGTAAGATCTCATTGATATCTATCAGTATGCCAAAAATTGTTTAAATATTCCAAGCGGTAAAGTAACTATCACCAATTTTCACAAACGGGTTACGGACGGACAGACAGACAGACCATATATGGCATGGTGGCCATTTTGGTCATGTGACCTGGACCCCATGAGCAAATTTTGGTTTTCCCCATTCCATAGAGGCTCCCTCGGAAATTTGACTTCAATCGGCCCAACGGTTTCCGAGGAGAAGCAGTTCGAAAAATTTCACATTTTTCGCATCGGCGAGGCTATACTAAATGGAATGTAATATTTCGCAAGTTCATTGGTTAGATCTCACTGATATCTATCAGTATGCCAAAAATTGTTTAAATATTCCAAGCGGTTAAGTCACTATCACCAATTTTCACAAACGGGTTACGGACGGACAGACAGACTGACAGAATGACAGAATGAAACGGTGATTTTAGGGCACTCTTAGAAAATCAACCGACTTCAGTCGGTCGCTTTTTCTGCGGGTCGTGCAATATGAATTTGCTTTGGAGCAAAAAATAGCAGCCCAGACTTTTAAAGGTGATATCTTTAATAGACATACAGCATAGACCCACATCAGATATACAGTATATTCCTTCTGATCAAGGTCGGCACAGTATATACAGCAAGTTTAGACCCCTAAGCGGTTTACCAGTACTCATGTGCGGCCGGTTACAGCTCTGTGTGGAAGCATCCGTTGCAGCCCAATATATTTCTTCAAGCCCCGATGGGCGGGGCAATCGGGCCGTCATTTTATCTGGTCGGTAAGGCTTGAGATGCGATTCCAATGACAAAATATAGCAATATCATCAGACTATTGCAAAATATGTGTGATCTAGGGCTCACGGATTTTTTACATACTGGTACCAAAGAACAAAATCGAATCAGCCATGGAAAATTAGCCTTTCTTCACGTTAACAAGTCCGTGAAATGAATATTCCCATAAACCCCACTTTAACGGCCCCCGCCCATCGGGTATTGAAGAAATAGATGGGCTGCATAATGTTTCCACGCAGAGCTGAAACCGACCGCGTACGAGTACTGGTAAACCGCTTAGAGGATCTAAGCCTGCCCAGGCAAAGCGGTGCGAATCGGCCCGCCCATGCTTACAAACCCTATTGGTTTCATTGGGAGACAGGGCTTGAAATGTCATTTCATCTCAATGTCGGGTAAAGTCCCACAAAATTGGAAGCAACGTCTCCAAACTGACCTATACAGTGTTTACGGGGACCTTAAACACCAAATCAAACAAACGAACAATCAAACGACATTTAATAGAGAGAAAACTGGGGCATATTTTTTAGTGTCATCATGGCCCTCTTGTGTTATTGTTATTGTTTATTAGTTTTTGCCTCAAAATAGGCATTTACTCAGAATGCATGTAGGAACGCGTAAGTAGTAAATTTTCCACGTGACGTCACAGCCCGAAGACGTTGGAGTAGTTCGATCACGAACCGTGGTTAACCATTGTTAACCAGTGGTTAACCAAAGTGTGATCAAACTCAATCTGGTAGCATGGCGGTAAAGTCGTGACGTCACTCTGGTCCAACCAGACTTAAGCGTTGGTTTCTCTGGTAAACAGTGTACAAGATGGCGGCGAAAAGTAAGAAAATATGTTGGCCCAAGGTAATTACAAATTTTAAGTGTTGTTAAAGCATGTTTATTTGCAAAAAGAAGTAATCACTGCTATTTATGCAGTGATCAAAATGGTGATGTTCCTCCTCGTCCAAAAATTCCAGTCGTGACATGGGGGCCGCCATGTTTGTTTAGAGTTCGTTCGATCAGACCGGTGAAAGAACATGCGCAGCCTGACTTCCGCTACCATAGTATGGTCGATGGTCGAACTGCCTCGTTATCAGATGAAGGTATTAATTAAGCGTGTGGTTCATGATACCAAGTTCATGTGCTGATCAGCAGATTTTAATATACCATTACGTTCTTTATCATTGGTAGCGTGGCCGAGTGGTCTAAGGCGCTGGTTTTAGGCACCAGTCTCTTCGGAGGCGTGGTTACGAATCCCACCGCTGCCAATCACTTTTAATATTTCTGTCTGTATGAAGTAACTTTTCGTTTTGTTATCTGCTTCAGTACTTCATACAACTGTTATTTTTTGCATTTATTTTTTATTCCATGAAATTCGGTCTTGCAACTTGCTTCTTTGCATCTTTCATCTTTTGACCATTCAATACGAAAACACATCTATGCAAATACATTGTAAACTTTACCTCCGAAAACTCGAAATTTTTAGATGAAAAAGTGAGATATTTTTTTTTATTTCTGCTCAAAATATAGATTGTGGGTACTCGTTAGAACCGCCTCATCGGGTACTCGTTAGAACCGCCTCGATGAGGCGGTTCTAACGAGTACCCACAATCTATATTTTAGAGCAGAAATAAGAAAAATAAGGTTTACCCCTGTAAACCCCATTTTTTCTAATGATTAAAATTATATAGGTGTGTTTTCGTGATGTTTCTGTGTATTGTTCCGCAGAAGTCTCGGACGCATGATACATGTACATGCATAGCATTGCTCGGTATTTGAAAGTCAGACGACATATAAGCACAGTTGGTACAAAAACACGATTAAAACTGGGGTTTTACATCACAAAAACACGCCTATATCATTTTGATCCCCTTAAACCCCACTTTTACATACTAAAACTTGGGTTTGCAGGGGTATAAATTATTTTTCTTGTTTCTGCGCAAAAACATAGATTGTGGGTACTCGTTCGAATCGCCTCGTCGAGGCGGTTCTAACGAGTATCCACAATCTATGTTTTGAGCAGAAATAAGAAAAATATTGAAATGTTTCATCTGAAAATTTCATTTTTCGGTGGTAAAATTTACATTGTAGATGTATAGGCGTGTTTTCGTAATGAAAGCACAACTTTTATTGCCCATCCCCTTTTGATCCCCGTGGGGTTATGATTGCATCAAGATAAACAAACAGTTACGCTGGATAAATATACATGTAACTATACATTACGATAACACACGAGTGCGACATGGTGCTTTTTTCACATCCCCAAATTGACTACTTTTCTGACGAAAATCCGTTTTTGTTTTTGTCCTATTCAAGTTGTTCTACAACCAAAGGTTGCTCGTTAGAACCACCTCAGTAAGGCGGCTCTAACGAGTACCCACAACTCATGTCTTGGAGCAGAAACGAGATAAATAATGTGTACCCCTGTAAACCCCAGTAATTGTTATATACGAGTGTGGTTTAAGGGGTGTTCGTTTCACGTTCTTAATGTGATGATTTTCCATCATGAGGACGATGGACAACATGCCATGGCATAAGCTAACAACAGAAACAAGAATAAAAGCATGTACTTGGAACGGTCAGCAATAAATTACTTGTTGGCTTAAGTACACTTTACGGGATCCCAACAAAAATCAAAGATAAAGACAAGTTTGAAAAGGTTACTTCATTTGATGTCATTACGAGAACACGCCTATATAATTTTGATCCCCCTCATACCCCACGTTTGTATAGTAAAACTCGGGCTTAATGGGGTATACATTATTTTTCTTATTTCTGCTCAAAAATAGATTGTGGGTACTCGATAGAACCGTCTCTTCGATGCGGTTCTATCGAGTCCCCGCAATCTATGTTTTGAGCAGAATAAGAAAAATATCACAATTTTTCATCTTAAAATTTCTAATTTTTGGCCAAAAAAATGGCAATGTATTTGTATAGGCGTATTTTCGTAATGTTATTATGTATACGATTGCACGTTATCTCAACATAAAACGATTTATTTCTTTCATTTGATGTTATTTTTTACATGATACTGAACATAACATTAAATGAAAGACAAAATAATGAGCCAGCGCACGACAAAACCTACACTAAGACAAGTGCGCCCATCGAAGGCTCAAATCAGCCTGCGCAGCCATTTAGTCTAACCAGAGACTTCTCTTGGTGCATGAAAGAGCATTGGGCTCTTAGCTATACTTAGAGCGCACACGAAGCCTCTGATCAGACTGCGCAAATGCGCAGGCTGATCCGAGTCTTCGTTGGGCGCACATGTCTTATTGTTGGTTTTGTCATGCGCTGGCACAAGTCTAAATATAGATAATTCATGTTTGCAAGTGAATATCAAATGAAAAATGAAGTATTTCTCTATTTAATGTTATGTTTGCACGTAACTCATCATCAGATGAAAGAATTATTTCATTTGATAGCGCGATTCTAATGAGTATACACAACACACCTTTATCTTATATATGACACAATTACATTACATCCTCTATGCCTTATGATATGGTCGTTTTAATAACCATCGATGGCTCAATGGCGGATTTTCCGGGGACTCGGTAGCCCAAAAAGTGATTGATATCAATTTTATTTTTCACTGTTTGGGTTCAAATCTAATGCTTTGGTCTATTTTTCCATTGTCAGATAATTGAAAACTAATGAACTGTATTAGAATTTCTTGCACACCAGACAAGGAAATCCGTGATTTTACCCTGGGTTAGAAATTTATGTTCTGACCCTTGTGTTCCGACCCCAAATTGAATATAATCGCGTGTTTGATAAATGCACTGGTTGATTACAACCTCATGCGCGGCGTCGTCATGCGTGACGTCACTAAACATTCCTGTTGTGTCATCACAAAATGGCGGATGTCGGTAACCGAAGTGACAGCAGCATTAAAAATTCGCAATAGAAATGGAAGGTATGCAAGAAAAAGAATCCAATATGGGTGTGAGGGGTGGATAGAAAAATCCGTCCCTCGGGATCACTGTCCGGCATCACTCGGCAAGCCTCGTGATGCCGGACAGTGTCCCTCGGGACGGATTTTTCAATCCACCCCTCACACCCATATAAGATTCTTATATTACGCTTAGCCCGTTCACACGTCACGAGGACGTTAATGACGTCATTTTCGACGCCGACGTCGCGTATTTTCTCGCGCGACGTTACATCAGTACTCAACGTCTTCGGGAAACTACTGTCATTTATTTCAGTAACCATTTATATTAATGCTATCCCAGGCTATTTCTTATTTACACCAAATATTATACCAAGAAAATACAATGGATGTAACAAAATGACGTTAGACCCTGATCGGCTGGGTAATCTGACAGACTAGTTCAGGTTCCCTTTTCTCCTGATGGAGGGTACTAATTATCAGCGGCTTGTATTGAACGCCGACTTCTTCTCTCTTGATTGGAATCTATCTTTGAACAGCCTGAATTGAAAGCCTTCCATCTATCTTGTTGCTACGACATGATTTAGGCCAGAGAGAGTAAATGCTAAATTATTCATCTCCCAAAACCTCCTGGTATTCCTACGCAACTGGAACTAGCCTGATTGGCTAACATCTGTAAGCAGGCTTGAATCTCTATTGTTTTGGGAGATGCAATTGGGTTAACACAACGCGAAGATAGGAAGTAGGAACTGTACGATCACGGGCAGAGCGGGCTTGGCGGTTGTTTAGAATAGACATGTTTATTAAAGGCACGATCAAAACAACATCGGTTTTCGTGTTTTAATAGAAGCCCGTGTCTCCGGCTATGTTAGAGAGCCGTCGTGGTGCCGTGACCAGGATCGAACATTGTAGTCTATGTCTAGATTTTGGATATTACAGAAATGATAACTTTATTGATGAAATTATTCAAAAACTTCTCTGGAAATTACAGATATTTCTCATTGACATATTTTATTGTGAAGCAAGGAAAATCTTCAAAAATACGATCTGTTACCAATAGTGCCAGGAAGAACAGAAGGCGAATACAATAAGCCTGTAACTTTCGACTTGTGTCACCTCAAGGGACATATAAGCTTGATACGTTCTGGGTTACCAATCGTTCTGGGCTACGAATCGTTTGATAGTGGGTCATTGCACGGAAAACACTCCAGGGTTCTTCCGGTGAAGCTGAAACTGCTGTGGCGTAGGAACAGTTGATAACATTAATACCGGTGAGTACTTCTTACTCAGATAACATCCATTATGGCTGAAGGGGGCGCCGAACAGGTATTAGGTCAGTTTTTTCATGCCATGACAATGCAATTGACAGCTCTTACAAATGCCGTCAATAATCAAGGGGTCGCAAACATTGTACCTAGTTTTGGGGGGGAACGCGGCAAAATTCAAAAATTGGATCAAAAGCTTGCAGCGATATGAAATTTTGACGCGAGCTGATGATGCTAAAATGAAAGGTATTACGCTCCAAACCGCGGAAGGTCCCGTGGCCGATTTCATTTCAAGGTGGATGCGCGATCACCCAAACCATACGTGGTTGAATTTAAAGACTGAGCTTCAGTCACGGTTCGGAGAAATAACGGACCGGAGCATAGCTTTTAGTCTACTGCGCCGGGTTAAACAGGAAAAGAATGAAAGCGTGCAGATATATGCCGAAAGGCTTTTGGCCATAGCTGAGGATGCTTTCGATGGCCAAGACCAAGCTGATCTTGCTGCCATCGAAAGGCAGCTTGTTGGATTTTTTATTGACGGACTTGCGTACGATTACTTAAAGATGAAAGTAATGAGGGAAAATCCGGATAGGCTCCAGGGAGCAGTGCAAGTCGCAATGGTCGAACAGAATTTGCGCCGAAAATTTAATTTACGTACCGGTCGTGAGGAGCGTCCAGAACCAATGGAAATTGAGCAAGCCCGGCCGCCTCGTTGTCAATTATGTCGCCGTCTCGGTCACGAAGCCCGAAATTGCCGAAATGCTAGACGTGAACGCCCCGAGGCTGTTGCTGTAGCCAGTGAAAATCCTCAGCCTCTCCGAGGTTTCGGTAGGGGTCGTATTAATGCTCGTGTTAGTCAACCGGGTTGTTGGCACTGTGGTCAATATGGACATATACGCCGCAATTGCGAAAGATACCAACAAATGCTAAGGGCCCGTGGAACACAAGAGGCGCCGGCTCGCCTGAGCAATGCTATTTTACCGGGAAACATGTAAACCCTTCTGTCGTGCTTGGGACAGACAGACAGAGGGGGATAGAACACAAAAATATTTTCAGGAAACTAGAAATTAATTCAATTAGGGGTAATGCTTCTAGCATTTTATTAAAAATTAATAATCAAAAGTATCGCTTTCTGGTGGATACAGGAGCCGAAAGGACATTAATTAGCAAGCGAATTTATAATACCATTTCGAACAAACCACCTTTACGTCGGTCTGATATCAATTTAGAATCAGTAACTGGCAATCAATTAAAAATTGACGGGTCAGCTGACCTACAATTTGTCGTAGCAGGGCTAAGGCTGCATCATACATTTTATATTTGTCCTCATCTGGGTCGAAATGGGATATTGGGGCGTGATTTCCTACGTCAATTCAACTGTCGGATTTATTATGATTTAGACAAATTACGCATAAATGGCAGATATGTTGATTTGGTAGAAGATGCTTACTTGCAGTCTCTTATAAGACTGAAGAGGTCAGTAAAATTAAAACCTCAGTCTGCTACCTTTTGTTTTGGAAAATTGTCTGATAGGTTTTCCTGTGCAGGCTGTTCATTAGTACAGATCAGCGCAATTGATCGGTGCTATGCCTCAAAGTTCCCTGGAATTATGTTGGCCAATACAATCACTGAAGTAGCCAAATTGCAAAAGCTGCCACTGTTATTGATCAATAACAGCAATCAACATCTTTCATTGAGAAAAGGCAGTGTTATAGGAAGGGCGGATCCAGTTGGTGGAAATGTTGTGACTAGCTTGCAGGAAAGCATTGCAAGTGTAGAAAGTGTTGAAAAATCGGAATGGCTGTCCGAATTCGACTCGCCGTTGGAGTTTAAGCCATTGGTGGCTGACTTATTAAATAAACATAAAGATTTATTTGCGGCAACGGACAGTGATTTGACTTTTACCGATACTGTAAAATTTTCCATTGACACTGGAGATGCCCCGCCTATAAAACTGCGTCCCTATAGGATACCTTTGAAAAATCAGCCCTTGGTACATAAGGCTGTGGATGATATGTTAAAGGCAGGAATCATTAGGAAGTCCCACTCACAGTACTCCTTTCCGGTAGTAATAGTTCCAAAGAAAGATGGTACGAAACGATTTTGCATTGATTTTAGGGCCCTCAATAAGGTCACCAAGCCCATTTCTTGGCCCTTACCTTTGATAGATGATGTGCTAAGTTTGCTAAAGGGGGCTAAATACTTTTCATCGTTAGATATGAAAAGTGGTTACTGGCAGATATTACTCAATGAAAGAGACCGTGAAAAGACTGCATTTTCTGTACCTGGGAAGGGGCTGTTTGAGTGCAATTGCATGGCTTTTGGTTTAGTAAATGCCCCATCTGTCTTCCAGTCTTTGATGGCTATAGTGTTAGAAGGGCTCAATCATTTTAGTCAGGCGTACTTAGATGACATCTTGATCTTCTCTGAGACTGTGGAAGATCATATTTCCCATATAAATCAAGTTTTTGGCAGGTTGCGTAAGCACAAGTTGAAATTAAAATTGACCAAGTGTTCTTTCTTCAAGCAACAGGCGAAATATCTTGGTTTTATAATTTGTCCAGCTGGCGTTTCGCCTGACCCTGACAAAGTCAAGGTCATGAAGAATTTGCCACCTCCAACTAACGTCAGACAAGTCCGTGGGGCCATAGGGATGCTAAGTTACTATCGAAGGTATATTCCAAATTTCAGTGAAATTGCTGCCCCTATTATTGATCTCACAAAGAGGTATGCAAGATTCGATTGGACACCTGAATGTCAGAGGGCATTTGACTATCTGAAGGAAAGTTTGTCAGTCATACCCTTGCTTCATTATCCAGATGTTAACAAAGAATTTGTACTTTATGTAGATGCATCTGATACCTGTATAGGTGCTTGCCTGGCTCAGCCGGATGATGCAGATGACCAAGCAGTGAAAAATGAAAACCCATATTTCACTAGGGAACGTCCTATCTATTTCATTAGTCATAGGTTAAGTAAGTCCCAAATTAAGTGGCCTATCATTGAAAAGGAATGCTTTTCAATCGTGTATGCCCTCCAGAAGCTAGATTTCTACCTACATGGTGCCAAGTTTACAATCAAAACTGACTGTAAACCTTTAAAAAATTTGTTAGAGTCAGACATCAAAAACAGACGAGTGGCAGTGTGGTCCCTGACCATAGCCTCATATTCGTGTAAAATAGACTTCTTACCGGGAAGCCAGAACTCAGTGGCTGATTTGCTTTCAAGACTCCCGAGGGACCCTAGTAGGGCTACTGAGTCTGGATCCTCAGCAGAAGAATCCCTGCCTGAGATAAGTGACAAGACCTATAAAATAGGGGTCTTAAATTCAAATAAAATCTTACCCGAGGCCTTATCAAAATCGGAAACGTCCAATGACGAGCTTCTTGATCAACCTCGCCCGGGGATTGTGGGGGTAGATTTACAAGAAGAGCAATCACGTGATACAGAAATTCAAGGCATTTTGAAACAACTACAGTCTGGTAGGGCTAGTAAGGCATTCATGGGAAAATATGTAGTTATTGAGGGTGTATTATACTATATCTCTGACTCTGGAGACCAGCCACGTTTGCGTTTGTTCGTTCCTGAGCAGTTACAAGAAAGAATTCTTGTACAGTATCATACAGAAAATGGGCATATGGGAATCGATAAATCTTATCAAACAGCAAAACTTCACTATTACTTTCCCAATATGTACAAGGCTTTTTACACCTACGTTTCCCAATGTGTTCCATGTAAAGAACAGAGCATCAGTTCCCAAAAACGACCTTTAGAAACTACTGAAATACCCCCTTACCCTTTTTGTAAGTTAGCTCTGGACGTAGCTGGACCATTTCCCCTTAGCTGGTCGAAAAATCAATATTTGGTATCCTTCATTTGTTTATTCAGTGGGTATCCCGAAAGTTTTGCAACACCTGACCATACTGCTGACACGTTATGTCACTTGCTTATTGATGAGATTATACCTCGTCATGGTTGTCCTCAACAGCTAATTACCGATAATGCTCCTGAAATGGTAGGGGAAACTTTTGAAGAGACCCTTAAGGCCCTGAACATAGAACACATCCGGACCACGCCATTTTGTCCTACCAGTAACGGGTTAATAGAAAAATATAATGGATCAATTAAAAAGATTATTGGAAAATATTGTCGAGATTCCATACAAAGTTGGGACCTTGTGTTGCCACAAAGTTTAGGAGCCTATAGAATGTCTGTGAATCCAAGTACAGGTTATTCACCCCACTACCTGGTTTATTTGCGTGATGCAGTCTTACCTCTAGACAATATTCTTAGGGCAAGGAAAAAGTATATGGGTGAAAAAACACATCTTCAAATGCTTGAAATGCAACATCAAATTTTCCGTTCTGTCCGTCACAATTTACAGAAAGCAAGAGCCCGTCAAAACTTTACGCTGATAGGGGTGCAAAAGATGTGTCATTCAAAATCGGTCAAGCGGTGTACTATAAGAATCCTAACAGGAAGAAAAAAATTGACAAACGCTGGCTTCCTTATTATAGGATTACTGCCCAATTAGGAAACAAAACATACTTAATAAGAAATCAAATTAATGGACAACTTAAGCAAGCCCATAGTAAACAGTTACAAAAAGCAAATTTAAATTGGAAAATTCCTAAATTAGGACCCACCAAAAGGCCGGTCCGAAAAAGCACATTGGCTAAGGGACCTGCAGACAGCTCTGATATCTCTAGCTCAGAGTCAAACACGTCTACAAGTGGCAGTGACTCTCGGCAAGAAAGTGGAGCCGAAAATGAGTCAGAGACTAAGATCAAGGCTAAACCTCCCCGCTGGCTCATTAAAAGGCAGCAACATATTCCCAGTGGTTCATCAGAAACAATTCCCCCAATGGAAATGAGAAAGCTTTTAAAACCACAAAGGGTCCGTGAACCAAGTAAGTTGAATCCCCCTAAACAAACTAAGCTATATCCGCCGAGTTTGCCACATCATTCTAGCGCTTCTGGGTCGAAACGTCCCGATTCTGCTACCTTCTCGCGTATGAGCACTGCGATTGACAGTAGCAGTGACACGATCGATTACGAATACAATTTGCCACAACAAAGTGAAAATGACCTTGCAAGCATGGGTTCAAATTATGAGGGTGAGGGGCAAGGCGATGCCAGTCCAGACTATATGGAATCTGTGTCGCAGAGAAAGCCATTTACTAAGCCAATGTCTTCTAGTAAAAATAAAAAAGTGAAACAATTATTAGAAGCAATCACCGCTATCCTGTAATTATTATATCTGTCCTACAAAATACAACAAAGGCAGCGACTTGCTACAGTACAAATTAATTAGTATTATTCATTCGGAGAGTTATGGATGAACATGAATAGAAGTTGTCGCTTCATTCATGAAAGCTAAACTGCAGTTTAGGCGGAATAGCTGACCAATAAAATGGGCAAAGAAAAATCGGAGAATTCAAAGTAAAATCAATTGATACATATCATGTCATCAAATGTAACGTAGTGTAAAAACTATTATATTAAAATACATGCAACCTATTTCCAGTTAAACTTATTTCCCGTTAATTAATTCTCTGAATGAGTATTTTACAAGATATAAATCTTCAAACAGTTGGGTCGGTATGCGCATTACCGAACTACTTTTTGCTAGAAAAAATATGTTGACATAAGCCCTGCCTTTGTTGGAACCACAAGTATCGCAAGATTATTGCCAAGGATAAAGATTGTTGTCCTTTGTTGAGTGGAAAAATTACTTTGTACAAATTCGGCGTATGGTTAGCGCCATCAATAATATATTTACTGTGCTGTAATGTAGTTTGGTCGTGCCGAAATATTAGTTTCTTAAATAATCATGTTTCCTTTTGTAAGTTACAAAGCAATCAGTCAAAGTTTGTCTGGGTATTGACACTACAATTCTTTCCTTCCAGGGAAGATGTTGAAACTCCTCATTAAAGCTGTCCTGCTCCTTTCAATAGCTCTCCATCTAAGAGGCCAATATGTTTATGAAAATGTTGTCTTCCAAAAAATAAATGAAATCAGCTTAACCAGATCGGAATGGAAAATTGCCTGCCTATACGAATTGAGAACGATACTTGATTATCTCGATTTGATTGGGAAAAGTATAGGCCAAGTGCACAAAATAATTACGAAGGTGGAACGGGACTACAAACAAACCGTAGCCTCGGCGAAGGTTTTTGAAAATGAACATTTAATATTGGGCATTCGTGACCACTCCGGATTTGCGCAGACGGTTGGACAAATGAGATCCGAAATTGTCGAATATACGAATATGCATAAGATGCTTCAATCTGAAATGCAAAGTTATGCATTTCTTAGTTCAAATTCTCGTGAACGCAGAAGCCTCGTCCCAATAATCGGTCGCATATTATCTGGAGCCTTCGGTCTTGCAACTACCGGCCAAATGAAAAACCTTAGAGCAGGTGTCAAAAGTCTTGCTGAAAACCAAGAACTTATATTTCATCAATTAGAAAATCAAATGTCGTTGATCAATATTTCTCGGAAATATATCACTGAAAATAGACAAGCAATTAATAAGCTCGTTGTCAGTGTTCATCAAGTTGATGAAAATCTGAACAATATCAGTCAAGCGGTGGCTAGAGATTTGAATACAATAGCGGGTTTTGTACAAACGTTTGCACAGCTTAATTTGGCATTGCAATCAATAAACCGGATGATTGTTAGTGCGACAAGATATATTGACCAATTCAAACAAGAAATTTCGTCGTTAGCGGTTGGGCAAGCGTCACCAAATATTCTTTCAGCCGAGGAACTATCAAAAATGTTGTTTCAAATTAAAGCTCAAATTCCAGCTGCATTTCGATTACCAACACATCCTGGACGGAAGTTATGGTCATACTTCCGTACATTGAACTGCGCAGCAGTGATTCAGGACACAGCGTTGATTATCATAATTACGATCCCTCTCGTTGATGCTGATGAGAGGTATCAACTGTACGAAGTTCATAATTTGGCTTTTCCAGATCCATTTGGTAGATCTGTACAAACAGGAAGTAATATGTTAGCTCAATATCGATTGGAAAGTGATGCATTAATGGTCAATACATATCGAACTGAGTATATATTTATCTCGCGGGAAGAACTATATGCCTGTTCACATTCTGAAGGGCACTATTGTAATGCACATCGTGCAAGGCTACCCGTTTCCAGATCAAAAACATGTGTTATTAAGCTGTTCATGAAAAATATTGATAATATCAATCGATATTGTATACCTGAGATTTACTATAATGTTCATCTACCGCGTGCTGTACATTTAGGGCATGGGCTATATGCCGTATCAACTAAAGAAACATTTTCCTTACACCTTACCTGTCAGGAAACTTCCGAGCAAACCGAAGTATTGGTTAAACCCCCATTAACAATAGTGAAGCTTCAACCGGCATGTTCCGCACACAGTAAGGACATTACTTTACTGCCATACTTTTCTGCACAGAGCACAGTACACCTAAAAAATGAGCCGTTCTTTACGTTGCTACAAGAATCGAACTTTTCTGAAGTAGGTATTTGGCAACCGTTTATTCGTTCATTACCGAATTTTTCTGCAACCGAACTTCCGGAAACACTAAAAGCAGTGGATAAGATACCGATGGCCGAGTTTATTGATCGTTTTAAATCATTTCAACCTGTAAAGTTAAGTAAGAGCTGGCAATTTCCATTGTGGGCACAAATATTAACAGGAGCTGCCGTATTGGTACTTTTGGCATGTATGGGCAGACTCTATAAAAAACGGCGACATATTGCCTCATGGATGTGTCGGAGTGGGAAGGAAAGCCGTGTTGAGAAGGACAGTAGTGTTACCAAAGCAGAAACGACCAACACCAGTCATACCGTGGACACAGTACCTGAGGAAGTGCAACAGGACAATAAGATCAAATCCATTTACCCTACACTGGACTTAACTGCTGCCAAGGGGCAAAAGGGACAGACCACTGCTCCTGTCATGGTTTAATAATGAACACCATTTTCTGTATTTCAATATTTCATCTACTGTCTCTTTGTATTGTGTTGCTTTATATTGTTTGATGTTTCCTTGCATTAATCTGTCATACTAGACACTGCGTATGAATGAAATACGTTCATTCATGGCGTACCAGACATATGATATTGAATATTGGATTATACATCAAGGGCAGACTTTGAGCCAAAACTGATAGATGTGACAGTGTGGACATTATTCAATATTCCCAATTCTGTGGTCAAGATTTATTATCATGACAGTGACATATTCTGAACCAAATAACCAAGATCTTGTTTTAAGGACAATTCCCATAATGGGTGGAATTATTATGAATTAGATAACTGTTTATGACTTTAACGTTGAGAATGTATATGATATGATATGACAATTGTAACCATGTTAAATGTTGTGACCGCATACTGCCCTGCACACTGCCTTTTGAAAAAGGGTATACTGTTAATGAGACAATGCCTACGGTTATGGTTGAGAATTTTGTTATTGCAACAGTTTTGCTAAAGACATGATAAAATTGCATGTCTTTTTCAAGGTGGGGGTGAGCTGTAACAAAATGACGTTAGACCCTGATCGGCTGGGTAATCTGACAGACTAGTTCAGGTTCCCTTTTCTCCTGATGGAGGGTACTAATTATCAGCGGCTTGTATTGAACGCCGACTTCTTCTCTCTTGATTGGAATCTATCTTTGAACAGCCTGAATTGAAAGCCTTCCATCTATCTTGTTGCTACGACATGATTTAGGCCAGAGAGAGTAAATGCTAAATTATTCATCTCCCAAAACCTCCTGGTATTCCTACGCAACTGGAACTAGCCTGATTGGCTAACATCTGTAAGCAGGCTTGAATCTCTATTGTTTTGGGAGATGCAATTGGGTTAACACAACGCGAAGATAGGAAGTAGGAACTGTACGATCACGGGCAGAGCGGGCTTGGCGGTTGTTTAGAATAGACATGTTTATTAAAGGCACGATCAAAACAACATCGGTTTTCGTGTTTTAATAGAAGCCCGTGTCTCCGGCTATGTTAGAATGGATACCCATCACGAAAACACGCCTATATAATTCTGATCCCCTAAAACCCCACTTTTTATATAGTGAAACTGGGGTTTACAGGGGTAATCCTTATTTTTCTTATTTCTGCTCTAAAATATAGAGTGTGGGTACTCGTTAGAACCGCCCCGATGAGGCGGTTCTAACGAGTACCCACAATCTATATTTTGAGCAGAAATAAGAAAAAAATATCCAGGCGGTTCTAACGAGTACCCACACTCTATATTTTAGAGCGGAAATAAGAAAAATATCACAATTTTTCATCTTAAAATTTTCATTTTTTCGGCGATAAAGGTTGCAATGTATTGGTATAGGCGTGTTTTCGTAATGCACTGAATTAACGCGAAACGACCAAGAACGAAGTGAGTTATATCCGAGGCTGAGTACCACAATTAGTGAATCTTATTATTGCCGTTTTGAAGCATGCAAAAAAAAAATAAATTTTTTTTTCAGTGTTACATCAAACATTTGATTTCACTTATGTACACCAAAACTAGAATTTTCGCTCGTGGCTACGTGAAAATACTGGTTTTGGTGTTCATTCGTTAAAATAACGATACATAACGATAACGGTACATCGATATTACACTGAAAAAAAATCAAATATGCTCCATATCATAGTAAAGTAGCACCGAAAATAGACAGGGTGCTGTCAAATGAAAAACAAATGCAAATCCTTAACTTGAAAAAAGTCGAGGGTAGTGCATAGAAAAATATCATTAGAGAAATATATGTAAGAGAGAAAGGTTAATTGAAAAATGTAATAAAAGTAAATGGCAGCGGTGGGATTCGAACCCACGCCTCCGAAGAGACTGGTGCCTAAAACCAGCGCCTTAGACCGCTCGGCCACGCTACCAGTGGTGAAGGTTGCATGACTTATTATACAACTATAAATAAAGGTTGATATCCAATAAATCTTTCGTGACATTGTGGTTCAGCTTTTTATCATAGGACGTCGCGTCTGAGAATGTAAAAAGACCATGTTTAAAATTCGGTAATCCACCAGAGATTTAATGTGCACATTTGTCAGATACGCACAGTAACGTTACACGTTCGATGTTTTTAACGACGACGCTTTTTCTTATTGCGGAATATTGACCTTTTTTGTAAAAGAAAAACAATCGTGAATAGAATGCGTTTGAATCTTAAATTCGTGCTCATGTATCAATAAATTCATTAAAGTCGTCGAGGAAAATTATTCACCATGTATAATTAATCCTATTAAACTCGTTAAGGAAAAGGGATAAAATTCTCGCGAAGCCTCGCATTTTATTACGTTTCCTCAACTACATGAACACTCATGTAAGATTCTCTGTATAATGTTTACCTTTCTTTGTCATGATGGCTTTAAACGTACCTAGAAGGACGTCAGTGTCTGGGTGCCCTCTCCCCTCCCCGCGGAGCGTCAGATTGGCGGTACATTGTAGGATCACGTGAACAAGTCCGTCAAATGAACACTCCCTTACACCCCACTTTATATAGAGAAAACTGGGGTTTACGGGGGTAAACAATATTTTTCTTATTTCTGCTCAAATACATAGGTTGTGGGTACTCGTTAGAACCGCCTCGATGAGGCGGTTCTAACGAGTACCCACAACCTATGTTTGCAGTATAAATAAGAAAAGAATTACAGATTTTCGTCAGAAAAGTAGCCATTTTGGAGATGTAAAAAATGCACTATATCGCACGGGTAAGTTATCGTAATGGGACAGGATCTACAAAATTGAGCAATAGACTGACGATGATGACGTTCGTAGTAGGGCAACACCTTGACAATGATATCATAGCAACCCCGATGGAGACGTGTAAGTTTGTCATCACGGGATCATGTCTATGTCTTTTGATATGCAAATCGACAGTATTAACCCTTTTCCAACTGGATACATATATCTAGTCACACTCATTTACATTTCAACCAATCGCAATACTTGGTGTAATTTACTCATTCAAATTTGCAAACTGAATGACAAACAGTGTAGATCCTGATCAGATGGCTTCTGAAACAGTGTAAGTCCTGATCAGATGGCTTCTGCTTCTGAAGAAGCCATCTGATCTGATCAGATGGCTTCTGAAGAAGCCATCTGATTTGGATCTACACTGTTTGCAAAGAAAGGGGTTGTCATGGAAAGCGGGGTAAGGGTTAATTTTGTTCCCTAAAGACGAGAATCACAATGAGTAATAGACTGAGTAATAAAGTACATTTTAGCTCATCCGGGCCGAAGGCTCCAGGGGAGCTTATAGTATAGTGGGTCGTCCGTCGTCCGTTGCCTGTCCGTCGCATTATGATAACTCACCCTTGCGACATAGTGCATTTTTCATATCTCCAAAATGGCTACTTTTCTGATGAAAATTGCGATATTTTTCTTATTTCTGCTCGAAACATATGTTGTGGGTACTCGTTAGAACCGCCTCGCTGAGGCGGTTCTAACGAGTACCCACAACCTATGTCTCAGAGCAGGAATAAGGAAAATAATGTATACCCCTGCAAACCCCAGTGTTACTATATGAAAGTGGGGTTATAGGGGGTCAAAATCATATAGGCGTGTTTTCGTGATGTGGG
>OY757026.1:54668591-54680696 GCA_963580285.1 Lucinisca nassula | reverse complement strand
CGGGTGTGTTATCGTAATGATACCAAAGTCGTTAAAAATGGTACTAGCTGCTCCTCGTTTGGCACTCAGATTTACGGGGTAGAGCTAGGACTGGTCGATCCAGTGTCAGGATAATGTGACTGGGTGTGGTATCATGTAATGTGTCTGGGACATGATACTTCAGTGAGGCAGCACTATAAAAGTGAGCATTGAGCTCCCTGTCGCAACCAGACACCGTCGTGATATGACTGAAAAATTGTTGAAAGCGACGTTAAACCCGAATCCACACACACACACAACCTATGTCTTGGAGCAGAAATAAGAACAATAATATATACCCCTGTAAACCCCAGTTTTCTCTATATAAAATGGGGTGTAGTGGGGTGTTCATTTCACGGACGTGTTCATGTGATGATCCAATAGCATCTCGTGCATGTGCATAATGTCAAATTTTTGCAGTAAAGAGAAACACTTGAATAATAACATTTTCCATTACCTATCATAAGAGTAGAGCCCATTCTTAGAGAAAGATGATTCTTCTTGTGCATACCGTATTCGCCCTAATTACCGCACCGTGCCCTTAGTTTTTTCAAAATCGTGTCAAAAAATCATGGTGAAAAATCTACCTAATTAGCACAAACTTGATACAAAAACAATAGCTTCCGTGATGATGCATACTGATATTTAATCGGACAGAAAAGGATACTTAAGCATTGCCTTCACTATTGAAGAAGTAATGGTAAGTTTTTATAGATTTACTGTGACGAGATAAGTCTTGAATATTTTTCTGCAATATAAACTTCTTTTAGTGTGCTACTCTCATAATCGCAACCGTCTAGCTAAATCCAGAGCATATAACAGTTTAGGCAGAGTGCACTCGAGAAGATGAGATTTTGAAAAGGCAACAGAATATGAGCCATCCATAGCATCCATTACACAACTTGTTCAAGGGTGGCTGGGTGAGACAGAGGTGACATGTATCTTTTGTCACTTGGGCATCCAACTGATACTAGCTTACAGTTGGACAAGTAAGGGTAGAGGGAGAATGTTGTCATTTCTTTTGTTCCTACACTTCCACTCAATGCCTCTTTCTCCTATGTCCCTCACTTTCATCACCTCTTCTATTTCTTGTATCTCTTTTCTCCCTTTCTCTGGGAGATGTCACAAACGACCAACAAGGGTTGATGTGTCGTTAAACCCAAAACAGTCAATAAATTAATACACAACTTGTTCATGTACTTAATGTCAACCATTTGTAGTAAAGCGAAATCACCTCAATAATAGCATTTACCATTAATTATAGGGGTTACTCATTAAGGAAAGACTTTGCTCCTGGTGGGAGCAAATTCCTTCCTTTAAGAGTAGCCCCAATCTTTGAGAAAGATGATAATACATACATTATTCCTGATGTTTGTAATGGTGAGTTGTCATTTTTGCCATTTGTAGAAAATGACACCGACACATATAAAACACTTAAATTTCGCGGTCATTTTATTTTGTTTCTACTGGCGGGCAAGGAAAAACCGCCAAAATAAAAAAATGCTGATAATGATCAAAGAACACATGAGAAGAAAAACAAACTGGCAGAAATTTTATTCCCAATACACAAGTATGATATAGGGTAAAACAACATCAATCAGTCAAGGGCATTTTTCGTGACAAAAGAAAATGTGTATTTACATCTTAAACAGATGAACATAGTGTTAGCGAGCATAGCTCAAGGTTTATTCCATCCAGCCAGAGTAAAATATGTTTTATCAAGTCTTTAAGTTTCTCATTGCTAAACATGTCAATTATGAAGCCATATACCATGCTCAACGGAGCTGTCAAAAATTGCATGTATAATTGTTAATTGTTTTACGGCAATGCCTGTCGGACATTTTGATTAGCGAAAGCGCGAATGCAAGAAAGAAAACTACAACTAGTTTTACTCAAAATTGGCTTTATTGAGTAATTAAATAAAAAATCTGTCAAAATATAAATCTATGGAACCCGGGAAGGGACATGATTTTTTTTATTTTATAAGTTGTGCGCACAAGATAATATCTTGTGCACACAAGATATTATCTTGTTCGGACAACATATTATCTTGTGCGCATGAAATATTATCTTGTGCGGACAACATATCATCTTGTCCGCACAAGATATTATCTTGTGCCGACAAGATATTATCTTGTGCAGACCGTACATAGAACTTGTGCGGACAAGATATTATCTTGTTCGCACAACTTAATATCTTGTGCACACAAGATATTATCTTGTCTGCACAAGATCTTGTGTGTGCACAAGATAATATGTTGTGCGAACAAGATAATATCTTGTCCGCACAAGATAGTATCTTGTTCGCACAACTTCCCAAGATCTATGTTGTGCAAACAAGATAATATGTTGTGCGAACAAGATATTATCTTGTGCACACAAGATAATATGTTGTCCACACAAGATAAATTATGTTGTCCGCACAAGATAATATCTTGTGCGCACAACATATTATCTTGTCTGCACAAGATAATATCTCGTTCACACAACTTAATATCTTGTTCACACAACATATTAAAAAAAATTCATGTCCCTTCCCGGGTTCCGCATAAATCCGCAAAAACGTCCACTCATAAAAATGGCAAAAATTTGCTGCCACCAACTTTAAGTGTTTTACAGTATTTTTTTATGAGTAGACCACTATTGATAAGGGAGACAAACTATGTTTGAAAGATTTGCCTCCCCTGAAGGTGTATTTATTGTCACTAAAAAACGTTTTTTTTCTCATCAGGTTGATAAGTCTGTGTAATGAACACCCTTCTAGGAGATGACTTTCATTTAAGCTGCATGCTTAACATCAAATCCTGTACTGCAGTGTTGTATGCATGTATATTCATGTCTCATTTAGGTTTAATAAATACTGTTTAAACCAACACCACTCTAATTGTATAAAAGTAGGGTTTACAGTGTTTTACATTTTTTCCTTACTTTTGCCTAGAAAACATAGGTTGTGGGTACTTGTTAGAACCTTTAGGCGGTTCTAAACAGAACCCACAATCTATGTTTGTGGTAGAACTAAGAAAACTATCAAACAGTTTAATACAAAAAAATGCTAGTCTTAGAGGTAAAAGAAACAGCAGTTTCTCACAGAGGTGTGTAATTAAAATGGAAAGGGTTTTAAAATTTTAAATCATAGCAAAATAATTAGGAAGTCCTGAATATGGTCTTCCTGGTATAAACCTGTTATAAATGGAACATGTGTATCTGTTTTCCTTCATCACCTCAAAACCTCTGTGAAATGAACAAAGATGATACAACTGACATCGAAGTTTCACTGTACCATTGTACATTAGATATTGCATAACAACAGATAAGGTTGGTATTTGTGATAACTGAAGGATAGTTTTCCATATATTTCTCCATATAAACCTATGTTATGGGTATTCGATAGAACTGCCTCGCTGAGGCAGTTCTAATGAATACCCACAACATAGGTTTTTGCCTCGCTGAGGCAGTTCTAATGAAAACCCACAACATAGGTTTTTATGGAGAATTGACAAAAACTATTCTTCAGTTATCACAAAATATGAAACTTATATGTTGCTATATATTGTATTGGTTAAAACATTTAATATATCCATCACTTTCAAATCTAGACTGTCAGGAAGAAAGTGGTGTTTGGAAGGGTGATCATTCTGTGTTAGAGAGTAAAAGTCTGGATTTAACACTTCTGAAATTGTCTGGGTTTCAGAAGTGAAATGTGACAGACATTATACAGAATGAAAAAAAAATAACCAAGTCATTGTTGAGGCTTTGGACAATTGAGTCCAGTATCCTGTTTTTCAAAAGTGACTATGTTATACTGATAACATTGTTTAACTTCTTTTAAAATGGTGAATTTTCTAATATTTTTGCTGAAAAAATATGAGTAGTTTTTGCAATTGCAAAAGCCACTTACCCTTTTTTCTGCCGAAATATCACTGTTTGAACCTATTATATCTTGTAATTTTGCATAGAAAGGTAAACTACAACATTAATTTCGCTTATAGGTTATGAAAAAAAACACCTTTTGAACCTATTAAACTTATTAGAATGGTCAACAGTTTGACCACTAACGAGCTACTTAAGCTGAATTGGGCTCAGAGTGTTTTCATTTGCTTCATATATACGCCTCATAAATTTTATGCTACAGATGGCAAGAAAAAATTCCTATGAGCAAGTCAGCATTAGAAAGTACATGGCTATACCACGAAATTGGACGGTGCTATTTAGAACTGGATAAATATGCTGAAGCTCGAGACTATGGTGAAAAGTCATTGCAGGCTGCCAAAGAAGCCGACGACCAAGGCTGGCAGTTGCACGCTACTGTTCTAAATGCTCAAGCCTTAGGTATGTTAGTGCTTATAGAGTTTAATTGATATCTCATAGCTCCACATAAGGTGCTCTGTACTGATATTTTACTTATTTCTGCATAAAAACATATGTTGTTGGTATTCATTAAAGCACCTCAAATTACAAATGGGATACAGAAAAAAAGTGAAATGAAACTTACTTGAATCTATATTCCAATTTTTATGTCCCCGGTAGCGATTGAAGGACATATTGTTTTTGCCCTGTTTGTTGGTTTGTTTGTTTGTACATGGACACTTTAACGTTGGTCATAAATTTTGAACCGTTTGAGATAGAGGATTCATATTTGGCATGTAGGTTCCTTGTGACAAGAGCTTCACATTCATGCAAAACATTTTGACCTGTGACCTTGACCTTGATGTGTGACCAACTTTGTTAAAAAAGGTCTTGCCCGGGGACATGTTCGTGTTTCACAAACACATCTTTCTTGTTTTTCATTAATTTATAGAGAAACTGTTAACATGGTGTCAGAAGTAGGGCTATGATATTCATTTGCCAAGTACTCATTATGCATATTGTACATATGCATATATACATATGCATAATGAAAACATTTTTAAAATACAGAGAAATTACCTTTTTAAAAAGTTGCCTTTAGATTTATTAGTACAGAATAAGAAAATTATCACAAATGTTCATCAGAAAGTGACTGTTTGGAGATAGAAATGAATGCCTTATATGTCACACAGATGTATTATCCTAATGTCCAAGAACATTGAACTTCATTTTTTGCATGCAATGCAAATTAAGAGTGTGTCATGATTGACTCCGTTACCCTAAGACACCATAAAAAACTGCATCTGAAAATTTTGTCAGTTTATGTCCACTGCAGCAGCTGTATCTTCATGCAAACTTTTCAAACATATTTTTGCATACAGGCAAACAGTGTGGACCCTGATAGGACTGTTCCTACTGGAGCAGTCTGATCTAGGTCCACATTATTTGCATCAATGACTTTTGAACTCTTTTTGTACCGGAAACCCCAAAACAGGTACTTGGCAAACAGTGCAGACCCAGATCAGATGCCGCAGAATGCAGCATCTGATCAGGGCCTACACTGTTTGCCAAATTTATATTTCAAAATAAATTTTGAAGAAAACATAACCAGACACGTCTTAATTTTGGAATGCACTCCTGGTATATATAAGGAGGAAGATTCCATTTGGTATGAATGGGTTAAAGTAACCAGTAGACATCAAAGCAAATGACGATTGTTGTGATTACTCTCTTAACTCTTAAGGGATAAAGGTTAAGAAGTTGTATCAAATCATATTTTATCATATAATTTCGCTTTTATATAGTGGATAACATCGTGTTGTAAAAATCATGCGGCCATATGTGTAACTAGACTTGTTTTCTGAGAAAACAGATCTCTCCCAACCCCCACCACATACCCCTTTCAAAACAGGCTTAATTTAACAGCACTGCTGTGACCTAGAAAATGAGGTCAAATTCACAAAAACCTAATCAGTTCTACATCCTGACCAAATGTTACATCCATGCAAATTTGATTAAAATCCATCCAGTAGTTTATGAGATATATTGCACACAACCTAAATTTGGCCTAAATTTGACCTATTTAGCACAGCCGTGACCTCAAAAATAAGGTCACGGCCACCAAAACCTAATCAATTCTTCATCCTATCCCAATGATGTATCCACACAAATTTGATTAAAATCCACCCAGTAGTTCGTGAGATATCTAGCACACAAGAAAGTGTCACACCAATGCATACACCTGCTCATGTGCATACATATATGCATATGCCAACGCCGATGGGATCTGCATTATAATAGCACATGCCTACTGATGCGTAACGTCATGATGCTGTCCATGACAACCTTTTGTTGTCTTTTAAATTCTTTGGCCAAAATGTCTGATTTTAAACCGTTATATAGGAAACATAAATATAGGAAACAGAATTTTACACTCTTAGTCATTACTTATGAAATTTATGAAACTCGCCACAGGCTTGTTTCCTAAATTTAATATGAAATGATCACTCATGTAAGATCCTCTATTCCCAGCAGGCACACATCGCTAGGGCAAGTCAAATCAACATCGGTGCAACGTTGTGACGTTGCACCGACGTTGATTTGACGTTGCCCTAGCGATGTGTGCGTTATGACGTTGCACCGACGTTGATTTGACGTTGCCCTAGCGATGTGTGCCTGCAACGTCACAACGTTGCACCGACGTAGATGTGATGTTGCATTAACGTCATGATGTTGCAGCAACTTTGATGAGACATCACAATTATGTCATGTTATTCACAGTTAAGCTACAAGACTACCAAGCCGCAGCAGACTCATTTGAAAGATCTCTAGAGATGGCGAGAAGACAACATGATGCTCAGGCAGAGCAAGCCATAGAGAAAGCGTTAGAAGAGGTGAACAGTAAAATAGTCCAGGGAGAACAAGAAGATGAAGAGGAAACAGGTGAGTTGAAAGGAATTATGTTTTCATTCAGTCACCAAATTTTGTCAGTAGAACAGCTTTATTTGACAGTAACATTGAGGTAGCATCCTTGCAGAGCCCCTTCTCATGAGGGTTTGGAAAAAATAGATTTAGTTTATACTAATTTATTTTAGTTTGATTGCGATGAAAGCTTCAAGCTTATTGAATCACTCTCGAACACTCATTCCGGGTGTTTTCACACACGCAAAAGAGAGAGGCAGTTGCACTTTTCAGATGATTTTTTTATATATATTTTTTCCTTATTTCAGCTTTAAACATAGATTGTGGGTACTTGTTAGAACCGCCTCATTGAGGTGGTTCTAACAAGTACCCACAAACCATGCCTTTGACCAAAAATAAGAAAAAAATGTAGGCTCTGATAAAATAGATGTGAATACAATGAACAGGAATTGAAATAACTACCTCACACCTAAAAGGGAAAGAAACACAAACATAAATTAACATCACTATAATGAAAATGTCACAGACTGAAAGCCAAAAGGACAGTTACTTACCCACAAAATGGGCAAACGGCTTTCCAAAATAAGATATTAGCAATACATACATGTGTACATGAAACCCAAGTTTTCACTATATAAAGTTGGGTTTACAAGAGTGTTCATTACATGAACTTGTTAACATGATTACGGAGACAGTGACACTCTCCATTACTCTCAAAATGAGCTGTTATATTGACAAAATTGGCCTTAAAGCACCCCATGTGAAAAAAGCAATATTAACCCAAAAGACGCCAGTTACAACAATTGTTGCCCCAGACTGCTTTGTTGTCTGTTATATTGTGAATGTCGCAACCAGTGTAGACACAGACCAGACTGCTCCTCTAGGAGCAGTCTGATCAGAGTCCACACTATTTGCCTGTATGCAAAAATGTGTTTGAAAAGTTTGCAAGAAGATGCAGTAGACAACATTGACAGATAAAGTTTTCAGATGCAGTTTTTCATGGCATCTTAAAAGGGTTAATTTTTACAAGATTTTCAGCAAAACTGGCAAAAAACTAATTTTTAATCCTTCATGACGAGTTCCTTTTGTTTTAGTGGTGCTGGAATGTTTATACAGTCCATGAGACTGAGACAGGTCACAATTTACGGTAAGCATGATGTCATAATTCTGACATTGATATATGACATCATTCATGCGCATCTATGAAAAGGTCTACATACTGTCTTTGCTAGAAAAACATCATGGTATGTAAAAACAGTGTAATTAAATGAACAGACCATATGATTAAATATATTTCGATGCTGTTGGTAAGAAAAGAAATCAAGCATCCCTCTCAGATGCTAGCTGAGACACTAAAACCCTTTGGTTAACAGTTAAAGCAGGAAGTGAAAACTCATTCCTGATAAATCTTTTGACCCTCATGGTTGGATATCTGTACATCAGGAGGCCGATGTAAGATTTTATATATGGGTCAAGTGATTTTGATGACACTCTTTCCTGTAATGAAATACAGTCGAACTTCAATGACTCCAACACGTTTAGGCCCGCAAAAATCTGTTTGAGACAAGAGTAGTTAGAGCCACTGAGGCTTACTACAGGAAGCATAATGGGGTTAATTTTTGGGACATATTTTCTATATTAAAAATGTATGCTGTGTGTACTCATTAGAATTGCCGCACGGAGGCAATTCTAATGAGTACACACTACATAACTTTGCAAGATTAAAGTCGTAAATCACCTCAATTATCATGCACTACTTCATATGAAGAGGAATTCCCTGAAGACTCAAGAACAGGTTTGCCTCAGCCATGGTAAACAGGCCATCTGTGTTTGAGTCATCGAAGTTTTAACGAATATAGTTCAAAGCGTTTTAAGCTTATCTAGCTTGTTAGGGGTCAGGAGTCAGTTGTTCAAAGCATCGTTAGCTTAACGAGCTTGTTAGTGGTTATTTTGTTAACTGTTGTAGCAAGTTTAATTTTCAAAATTTTGCTATTTTTGCTGAAAAAAATGTGAGCAGCTTTTGCAAATGCAAAAGCTGCTCACATTTTTTCAGCCAAACTATTCGCATATTTGCCATAATAAATGATCAAGGTTTTAACGATACGTTGACTAATGATGTCGTTAGTTTTGAACAACTGGGCCCAGAATGTTAGCTACTCTAGAAAGTACACTATACCATATATCTGATACAGTAGTATTTATGCTGAGAAAAAAAGCAGCGAAAGTATTAGCATAAATTTTGCCATATAAAATTGTTAAATTTTAAGAGTATCATGTTAACTAACGTTATCATTAGTTTTGAACACCTGGCACCTAGGACAAGTTGTTCAAAACTAATAACATTGTTAATTAACAAAGCAGATCATTTAATATGGCAGATATACTAATATTTTTGCTGAAAAAATGTGAGTAGCTTTGGCATATGCAAAAGCTTCTCACATTTTTTTTAGCAAATATAACAATTTTTTAGATATTGTATGTACTAGAACAGCTTACAATTTGACCAAATTTGGGCTTGTTAACCTAATGAGGCTTTGAACAATTGGACTCAATAGTTTGAACAACTGTACCGGGAAATTATGTCTCCCACGAAAAAATTTTTTTTCGGAGAGACATATTGTTTTTCCCCCGGGCGTCTGTCTGTCCGTCTGTCACACATTCGGGTCCGCTCTATAACTTGAAAACCGTTTGAGCTATCTTCACGAAACTTCATATAAATATTATTCAGCATTAGACGACGTGCAGTGCGCAAGAACTATAACTCTCGCATTTATACTTTTTTAATTATCTCCCTTGGAAGTTTGTCGGTATGTATATATGTATGGGCAAATCGTGTCTGGTCAATAACTTTCTTATTTTCAGATGGATTTTAAAATTACTTGGCAGAAATATTAACAACCATGAGACGATGTGTGGTGCGCATGAGGCAGGTCGGTACCTGGAAGGTCAAGGTCATACTTTGAGGTCAAAGGTAAAAAAAAGGGCCTTTTTTCGTGTTTGCTCAATAACTTTCTTATTTTGAGATGGATTTTAAAATTACTTGGCAGAAATATTAACAACCATGAGACGATGTGTGGTGTGCATGAGGCAGGTCGGTACTTCAAAGGTCAAGGTCATACTTAGAGGTCAAAGGTAAAAAAAGGGGCCTTTTTTTCGTGTTTGGTCAATTACTTTCTTATTTTGGGATGGATTTTGAAATCACTTTGCAGAAATGTTAACCGATATAAGACGATGTGTTGCGGGCATGACCCAGATTGGTACCTCAAAGGTCAAGGTCATACTTAGAGGTCAAAGGTCAAAAAGGGACCTTTTTTTCGGGTTTTGTCAATAACTTGGTTATTTTTTTTATAGAATTTGAAGTTACTTGGCAAAAATGTTAACTATCATGAGACGATGTGTTGCATGCATGATTCAGTTTGGTACCTTAAATGTCAAGGTCATACATAGAGGTCAAAGGTAAAAAAGGGGGCCTTTTTTGGTGTTTGGTCAATAACTTTCTTATTTTTAGATGGATTTTGAAATTGCTTGGCAGAAATTTTAACCACCATGAGATGATTTGTTGCATGCATGACCCTGATTGGTACCTGAAAGGTCAAGGTCATACATAGAGATTAAAGGTCAAAAGGGGCCTTTTTTGTGTTCTGTCAATAACTTTCATATTTTTAGATGGATTTTGAAATTACTTGGCAGAAATGTTAACCACCATGAGACGATGTGTTGCGTGCATGACCCAAGTTGGTACCTGAAATGTCAAGGTCGTACTAAGAGGTCAAAGGATAAAAAGGGGCCTTTTTTAGTGTTCAGTCAATAACATTCTTATTCCTGGATAGATTGTGAAATTACTTGGCAGAAATGTTAACCATCATGAGACGATGTGGTACACACTAGACCCAGGTCGGTACCTCCAAGATCAAGGTCATACTAAGAGGTCAGAGGTAAAAAAAGTTTGTTTGTTTTTTTTTGTGTCCAGTCAATAACTTTTTTTTATTTCTGGATGGACTTTATAAAGTAACCATGCAGAAATGTTCACCGTCATTAGACCACGAGTCATGTGCAAGACCAAGGTCCATACCTCCAAAGTCAAGGTCATACCTAGAGGTCAAAGGTAAAAAAAAGGGACAGTCAGTAACTTCCTTATTCTTTGATGGATTATGAAATTACTTGGCAGAAATGTTAACCATCATGAGACGATGTGTTGTACCTCAAAGGTCAAGGCCATACTTAGAGGTCAAAGGTAAAAAAGGGCTTTTTTGTGTACGGCCAATAACTTTTTATTTCTTTTTGAACATTTTTAAAGTTACTTTGCAGAAATGTTCATCTTCATTAGATGATGTGTTGCACACAAGACCCAGCTCAATACCTCCAATGTCAAGGTCATACTTAGAGGTCAAAAACGGGGGAGACATCTGTGTTTTTGTAGAAAAACAAATTCTAGTTATATTTGATTGTATATACAATAAAACCTGTCACAATGGCAACCTTAGTATTTAGCAGTAACCAGACTCAAGCAAGCTTGAATTAAGTGTGAAAAAGGTAAATTCATTCAAAGTCACATGTATTAAGCAAGCACCTGTTTTAAGCAAGCACATTTTCCCGCAGGTGCTTGCTTAATACAGATTGGACTGTATGTTGTTTTATTGTTTTACTTCATTGTGAAAGCCTGCTTCGGGCTTTTTACATATGATGTTTAGCCCCTGTCCTGCTGAACGTAACAACCCCTATCTTAGCAAACAGTGTAGATCCAGATCAGATGGCTTCTTAAGAAGCCATCTGATCAGGATTTTCACTATTTGTTATTCAGTTTATGAATTAAATGGATACATTATACTGAGTTATTTGATTGGTTGAGAGTCAGAATGGGTGATGGCAAAATAAATTTATTCAGCAGGGCAAGGGTTAATGTTCTTTTTTTCCTAAAATTCTGCTATCAGGAGAAGATAAATATGCAGAGGATACATTTGAGGATACTTTTACAGACAGAGGTAGAGATGCAAAAATAGTTTTTCCCTCACCCTCACTTCTGTTGTGTGTTATTGTGTGTTTAATGCACTTACCATTGTTTTCACCTGTAGGTGTGGGATGGTAGGGATACCCTTTGAATTAGACATTTAAGCAGTCCCAGCCCTTAGACAGACACCTTTGAGATAGGAGTGAGGTCTTAGCTGTATATCCTTGAAATATTAGAAGAAAGCATATGCTAATTCTTAGCATGATAGGTCAATTGCCTCTGATGCTAGAGGCCCCCTGATCATTTCCCAGCAGCATTGATAAATTTTGGTGTCCTCACTTGCTCCATCTGCATCATTTGCAGGGATGAAT